>JAYEPQ010000012.1:7133121-7183121 GCA_036321105.1 Dracaena cambodiana | reverse complement strand
AGCAATTGAAGAAATGGCTGGAATGGATGTCCTCTGCAGCGATAAAACTGGAACACTTACCTTGAATTGGCTCACTGTGGACAAGGATCTCATTGAGGTATAAGCTAGGTGGAACAAATCAATCTTCATTCTATATACAATTTTGTTTCAGAATTATAACTGAATTAACTATCGTCCTTTTATTTAAATTGAGGCATTTTCCTTTGATAGTTTGTTTATTTAAGTGGGTTCTTACTTGTCCAAATAAACTTCTATGAAAATACTCAATTACTTGTTTCTCAATTTTTTCCCGCAAAAGAATGTCTTGTTTAGACATACAATATACTGATACATGATAATGCCTTTATAAGAAATACATGATAATGCCTTTATATGAAATATATGGGGTCACACACATCAATTCTTTTTCTCCATTCAGCCATGCCAAGGACCAGATAATCTGTTAAATTGGAAACCACCATATCCTTTTTTACTAGCTCTCATAATGTTTCTTTTAGGTCTTCCTTAGCCTTAGACCTTTTTTCAGTTTAAATCTTTTACTCCCTTATTACCAACTTGTTGCGTATCTGTCACTTTTGCATCTGCTGAAACCATTTCAAATTATTCTTCTTCAACTAATCCTCAATTGAAGCCGCCACTCACTCACTTATGAGTGCTCACATTTCTAAGTCTATCTTTTAGCATGTTTCTGCTCATCCAAATTCCTATTTCCGGTATAAAGTATAGAGGTAAATATCCTTTATCTTTCTATGTCATCCACTCCTTTGTTGGTGCTCAGCTGAATGTTAATACCTCTCACGTTTGTAGGTTTTCGATAAAGGCATGGACAGAGACATGATTGTCTTGCTTGCAGCTAGAGCTTCAAGGCTTGAGAACCAAGATGCAATTGATGCTGCCATTATTAACATGCTTGCTGACCCGAAGGAGGTTTAATCTGAATTCTGATTGCTTGCTTTAGGTATTTGCCTATGGAAAAATATTAATAGAAACAGAAAACATGCTAACACTCATTTTTGCTGGCAGGCACGTGCAGCCATTACTGAAGTGCATTTCCTTCCCTTCAATCCTGTAGATAAACGGACGGCAATTACATACATTGATTCTGATGGGAACTGGCACCGAGCTAGCAAAGGAGCTCCAGAACAGGTAATACATATATCAAAACGAGAATACTATTTCCATTTTGTAGCTGGAAATCATACTCATTCTTACATATCTAATCCAGATTCAATCTCCATACATTAGGTAGCATGACTAATATTTTTTCCCTGTGTTGTTAAACTTATTAATAAAATTTCTATGAATTTTCACCTTTGCATGAAAACGTCACTTATTTTCTTTGAGAATAATAAAGAAATTTAATTACGTTGGTGTTTTGATCCAGATTCTTAACTTATGCCATGATAAACATGAAATTGCCAGAAAAGTGCATGCGGCCATTGATAAATTTGCTGAAAGAGGACTACGGTCACTTGGGGTTGCTTATCAGGTATGCTAGAAAGCTGACAACTTGAAAACCTGTTGACAATGGCATTTCCATCAACAGTTTGTACTTAGTTTATCTGAAGTTGCATATCTCTATTAATTGTGATAACTTGCTATTGTGATGATACAATTATAGTTCGTGTTTGTAAACTCAGAATGTTGTTTTGCTAGCTAACTCTTGCATTGAAATTCCTCATACAATGATGGTTAACATCATTGTGATTAAAAAAATTTCAGTCAGTCCCAGAGAAAGCAAAAACGAGCCCAGGTGGTCCATGGACTTTCTGTGGGCTGTTACCTTTGTTTGACCCACCAAGACATGACAGTGCTGAGACCATTCGCAGAGCTCTGAGCCTTGGTATCTGTGTAAAGATGATTACAGGTATGTGATACTTGGTCGAACTATGCGAAATAGACTATATATTTCTTGATTGTAGGTTTTCAGGAAGTGGAATATTAGTATTTGTTTACAACCTTTTCAGTTCAATGTGATACTTTATTGATCTTTCTTTGAACCATAATGTACGTTTAATCAATATCCTGGTTCCTGCACATTCATGTTCTTTCTTTTTGGAAGGGAGGATCAGAAAAATCTTTGCACATTAGCATCGGTTGGCTCAGTTCTGGGCAAAAATTTACTAACCGAAAACCGAACTGGAATACCCTTAAAAACGAAGCGAATCGTCTGAGAATTATTCAAAACCAAAACCAAACCGAAATTTCGGTTCGGTTTACGGTCAGTGCTTGGTTTTTGAGCCTGCAGCCCACAAACTAAAAAAAAAAAATGAAATTCAGATTTAATGATTTAGGTTCACAAACTCAAAAGTGTAAAGAAAATTATATTATTTGTAACAAGCCTGTAAACTAAAGAAATAAATGAAATTTATATTATTTTTTTCCAAGCCCACATACATAAAAATTCTAATTTATAATATTGGCCCATCATACTCTTTAGCCCACTAAAATTTCTGTTTTCAGTTGGTTTTGGTTTGGCAAAAATGCTATTGAACCCAACCCACCCAAAACCAATGGAAATTTTCAGTTTTTTAGCTGAACAAAAGCGAAAGCTGATTTAATGAACCGAATGGCACAGTTCTGTTCTATCTTCCAGTTCGGATTGGTTTTTTGTGAAAACTGCTTAACCTAAAATCTTACTTTAGCTGCTTTCTCCAGACCTCAGGGAAAAGTATTAAAAAAAAAGAATGCTCCAATGGTTGGATTGTCCATTACCCCAGAACGAAATGTTGGGTCATAGTTCTCTTCTCATGTGTCTCTACTGGAATGGTGAAACTCTTTGAAGTTATGAAATCACCAGTCGGAGAATTAGAGGAGAAAAAGAATTATTTATTATTTCTTTCATTCTCATAACGTACTGCACTCAACCTCCCTATGTAAATCTCAAGCTCTAAAACTCTCGTTGTTCTTATGCCTCTCCTATAGACCACAAGACGTGTATATAGCATCAGAGGGTTCCTAAACCAATCTTCTTAACTTATAAGGCTCCTAATACAGTTAGGAATCAGGTCCTATTCCAGATGGCAAACAAGACCTGATCCTTGTCAAAGAGGATTCCACAATGAACCGTCCAACATCTTCTAGTATATCTTCCTTGAACTTGAGAGAGAAAAAAAATCTGCAAAATGTGGATACAGACCATATTTCTATTATTGAGAGCTAGTTTCAGTATAATTTTCTGATTCTTTCTTCCCACAAATAAATTATATTTTCAGTTTTCTACTTTCATACTGAACTGTTTCAAACTTCTAATATAAATCTTTGAAGAGATTGTATCCATATATGATATCTGAATAACCAACCTGGGTTATTTATCTTTAACTTCTTATATTGGTTTTCCAATGAATGATATTTTCATATCGTGATAACCAAATATGAAAAAAATTAAACTTTACCAGTTGTATTCAGATTTAGTGCTTTTTCTTACGAGCTCCCATGTATACCATATTGAAAAGTTTTTAGATTTCCTTTTCTAGTTTTCCTTTCCTTGCTTTGGTAAACAATCACTTCTCTATCCAGGTGATCAGCTGGCAATTGCTATGGAGACTGGTCGACGTCTTGGCATGGGAACCAATATGTACCCTTCTTCATCATTGCTGGGCCGTGACAAAGATGAGAATGAGGCACTTCCAGTCGATGAACTTATTGAAAAGGCTGATGGATTTGCTGGTGTATACCCTGGTCTGTATTTAAATTTATTCAACCCTGATAGGAAGATAATAGTAACTGTTGGATCATGCAGTTATCATGAAGATATGTGTAGATCTCTTCCCTTCATTAGTGTTTTTCACCCTTCCTCTCCACTCTTTCAACTTACAGAGCACAAGTATGAGATTGTAAAAATTCTTCAGGAGAAGCACCATATTTGTGGAATGACCGGGGACGGTGTAAATGATGCACCTGCTTTGAAGAAAGCTGATATTGGAATAGCAGTATCAGATGCTACAGATGCTGCTAGAGGTGCTGCAGATTTAGTTCTAACAGAGCCCGGCTTAAGTGTTATCATCAGTGCTGTATTGACCAGCCGAGCCATATTTCAAAGAATGAAGAACTATACGGTTGAGTACCATTGTATTATAAGATTATGATATTTGAGGAAATTTGTGTTATTAATGATTGTTTCATGTTTGCAGATTTATGCTGTATCCATAACCATAAGGATTGTGGTAAGTGTAAGTTGATCATTTCCTGTACAACTTTCAAAAGTTGTATTCCTAACTAAAGACTATAAATTGATATTCTCTGCAGCTTGGTTTTTTGCTCCTTGCGACAATTTGGGAATATGATTTCCCTCCTTTCATGGTTCTTATAATAGCCATTCTAAACGATGGTAATGATTCTTTTCCTTGAGCATAGGTTCCAATGCTAGTCGCACCTTGGGTTTAGTGCTAGTTTACTTCTGTTGTGGATGGTGAGCAATGAATGTTCACTTCACTACTCAAATTTCTACACTGGGTGGTCATGACTTATTTATAACACATCTTATTCTTATAAAGTGTAGGCAATATGTTCTCTATAAGAATATAGGAAAACTACATTAATTCTTACGTTCCGTAGCATATTTCTTTACAACATCAACATTTTATTTCTGGGAACATGTCATTACATGATTACTATATCCTTATTCTGTTAGTATAAGATCTTTTCTTGCCCTATTTAACCATTAAATGGTGGATGCTTCATCGCAACCTTTCTTTGGGAAGCACATAGTTGATCATTTTCACTTATGGCTTCTTTGTCTAACTTTTTTAATAACTAAAAGTAATGTTTTATTGGGTGGATGTAGTCAATCTTGTACGGTGAATTTATGGTTTTTCTGTTGTTGAATTTTTAAATAACTGAAATGGTTATATTGTGCCAGCTCTGGTTCAGGTTTCTAGTACCTTAAATTATAATATTTTTGTTGCCTTCTTTTCTCTTATCAGGGACCATTATGACTATATCCAAGGATCGTGTGAAGCCATCTCCTAAACCTGATAGTTGGAAACTTAATGAGATCTTTGCAACGGGTATTGTCATAGGGACTTACCTTGCGTTAATTACGGTTCTATTCTATTGGGTTGTTAGGGAAACCGATTTCTTTGAGGTATGTCATAATCTTCTTATTGCATAAAATAAAAAAAAGTTCGTCATGTTATAAATTAAGCGTGGACTATTTCTGATTGAATTTAAACAATTTCTCTAATAAATTTTCATATGTATATATTTTTTTTCCATCATGTTTTGGTGATAGACTCACTTTAACGTGAGATCTCTCGGCAGCAGCAATGAGGAAATATCATCGGCTATATATCTACAAGTTAGTATCATCAGTCAGGCTCTCATATTTGTCACACGCAGTCGCGGTTTATCATTTAT
Organism: Dracaena cambodiana; assembly: GCA_036321105.1. Lineage (NCBI taxonomy): Eukaryota > Viridiplantae > Streptophyta > Magnoliopsida > Asparagales > Asparagaceae > Dracaena > Dracaena cambodiana. The sequence continues at coordinate 7,177,763 of JAYEPQ010000012.1, read as the reverse complement.
GGAGAGACCGGGTTCTCTCCTAATGTGTGCCTTCTTGGTGGCTCAACTGGTAAGATTTGACTTTAATGTGATAGTGAAATCATTTTTACACTCTTGGCGTACACACTATAGAATGGTAATTCATTGATTGAGCTTTGTGGAGTAAGAAAAATGGTTGATATGGTACATGTTCTACGGTTGGGGGCCTATTCATGGTTTTCTTTAAAAGCATAAACTATGCGTGATATTCCTCTCACCTTCCATTAGTATGATATAACGAAACAAGTTACATAATAGAAAAACCAAAGATATAATAAAAATAAAAATATCGTCTCCCATATATATAGATGCAAAGGATTACAATAGAAATACTAAAAAAATTGAAGTAGAATGTATTGATAGTCACATGCTTATCCACATGGCTGATGTCATCACTTGACATCACCTCATGATTTCATTCACATGTGCAAATCAGATCCAAATTTTGAATTCAAATTTTCAAAAATTTCAATTTGAAATATGGATCTAAAGTCCAATCCTAGTCCCACATCTTGCTATCGGTTCCTTCTTCCATCTTCAGTACCCAGTTGCAGTTATCGAGCTATCTCTCTCTGATGACACCACATCCAAACTCCAATACTATCAGCACCACCAACAATTTAATAGCCTCTATCCACATCCGGTGGTCATCACACGGCCACTCCATTTTCCGCCGCAAGTGTTAGTAAAGCATCCTCCATCAATATGGCCTCAAGATCCGACCAAATCCACAACAGAGTGAATGAAGGGAGCAATCCCCTGTTTCTGACTATCTGCACCTATTGCCTAATGGCCGTAGTTATCATGGATAGTCCCCAATGTCGCTATCGTCGTGCTTAGCACCCCTATAGTGCTTGCAGTCTATGTCTAACTTCTCGGGCGACAACTGCATGCACACGTGGGCTGCCACTACACTTCCTCTTTCCATGGACCCCCTTCCTTGCACTTCCGCCTTGTGGTCCCTGAGCCATACCACTTCCACCTTGTGGTCCCTGAGCCATACCTCTCATTGTCTTCTGTCATTCTTACACCGGCTGATCACATCCCATAGTCCCTACATACTTTCCCTTAACTGCCCCATCAAGAACCCAAACCTTCCCATCTTGGTAGAGCCGATGGATAACAATTACCAAACCAGGCCCTTTGCCTATGCAAGCTTCCCTACCCACAGGAGCAGTTTTGGATTTTGGCGAGATGAATGGGTGGCATGGTGTTACCAAGGCTGGTGGCCCTCCGGCTTGAGCAAGCGGAGTTTGTATTTTAGCAGGAGGGAGTGGAAAGAGAGGACCTCGAGGGCCTGTTCTTGGTTAGGCAGGTTAACAGTGACCGGATGTTAGAGAAAAGGCTTCTACTGCTCACTTATCAACTGTCCTTGCAAATTCCCATTATGTAATATCACTAGTTATATGTACTAATGCATATGGTTCCTCTAGTAAAGCCTAGAATATTCATATACACTTAAGTCGTTACATTTAAGATTTTTCAAGTATGTGGTGATGTGCTTTACATTCAATTGCAGTTCCGGTACTATGATCTATCAATTTGCAGTTCCGGTACTATGATCTATCAATTTTATCTTCTTATAGACTTCTTACCCTATGAAATTTTATAGATTTGTTTGCTTTTTGGTTGCATGAGCTTAGGCAGCACGGTTATAAACTAGGTTTCTCTATCCACCAACTGGTCTTATAGGATCTGACAAGCCCTTCTCCTGCCATAATTCATTTCCTACTTAAAGTTTGCTGAAACATGGTCACAAAATTTGGTCAGTCTTTCTTAGAGCCTTCTACTCCTTACGTGAACCCATTCTGATTGAAAAATGCTTAAATATCTATAAGGATCTCACATGCATGTTGCTTTCCAATGTAAGGTGGAAAGGTAGTTACTCTTAACATTCCTCCTTAGCAAAATTATGAACAAATAAAAATAATGATGGAGATGATTATTTTAGAATTAATGATGAACTTATAACAATAGAAATCACCATCACTATCATTGTTGGCTGATTGAACAGCTACCTTTTTTTGTCTAGCAGTTTACCTTATAGAGGAACCATCCAAAAGTTCTTCATGATTAAGAGAGGTCCAGAAATTTCTTGACTCAAAAAATGGTTCAAGGAGAAAGGGCAAGATATGAGATGAAAAACTTCAGTTGCAGCTGCTTTGTTTTACTATTCATCCTGACGTTGACTGTCGCTTGCAGGTTGCCACCCTAATTGCAGTTTATGCACATATAAACTTCGCTTCAATTCGTGGCATAGGCTGGGGTTGGGCTGGTGTCATATGGTTGTACAGTGTGATCTTCTATATTCCACTCGACTTGATAAAGTTTGGTGTCCGATATGCTCTAAGTGGAGAAGCATGGAATCTAGTTTTCGATAGAAAGGTTAGTGCAACTTCTTTTATCTTTAACTACAGAAGAATTAAATGGTGGTAGATAGATATCTGTGTGATTATATTTGTTCTTAGGAGAGTAATACTCATAGTTCCTTGATTTAAAGGACGTGGTTATTTAGCGAGATCATATTATATGCACTGATTAGCTGCTACTTGTCAGCTGTATGAGAAAGACTTCCAGTTGACGATTATATAATGCACTTGGGTTCTTTATACCCTTCTACACTTTTTTGTGTCTATGATGTCACCAGGCTGTTGTTTACATTCTTTCTTTTTCCTAACAGACAGCATTTACTTCCAAGAAAGATTTTGGGAAGGATGATAGGGAGGCTAAGTGGGTGCTTTCTCAGCAAAGTCTACAAGGGATGCGACCATCTGATTTCGTGTCAGTTCGGAGGCATTCGACTGAAATTGCTGACCAGGCCATGAGACGTGCTGAAATGGCAAGGTGCTAACATTTAACTTGCATTCACCATATAAGACAAGTGCAAAAAAAGCACATGCACACAACTGAGATGATGACCATGATCCATTCATTGAATTTACTAGAGGTTTCTCTTTGGAACTAAATATTGAGCAATTTAGCATTTGAGTTAGCTGCTTTTGGATAATTGGATACTTTCAAAACATCATCCTCATAAATTTAGTTCATTTTGTTTGATGTATTCATCATCAACCAAGCATTTCCTTCATCACTCCCATTTATTATACCTGAACTAATTTCTCGGAGACAACTAACTCCTATGACATGGTTCTTAGATGGCTGCGTCCTATTGACTGAACTTTATGGCTTCATATTTCAATAATGTCTCCTTTTCCATTTAATAATCTAACTTATATAATTATATCTTCTCTGGGTTTTCAAACCTTGAAGAACATGTGAAGCTGAGAATATTATTTTGCCTGATAACAAGGCCTCTCTAACTTTGTTTAGGCACCTTTCATAAATTTATCGAAAATTAAACAACTTCCATTCTCATGGTTGTTCGTACCCCCAATATTTGACATATAATGCTTTTTATCCAGTAATTTAGCTCATAAACTGAAGCAGTATTATCATTGCTAGCTTTATTGTAATTAAGTTGAGCTGCATGGATTTCATTTTTTCCTTGCTATATAAGGCCATATCTACAAGTATCTACTATAGCTTGTCTTCATTTGTCCTCACATTTTCTCCATACCTTTCTATGGTAAATTTGATGTCCATGCTTTTTTTTTTTTTTTTACAGTGTAGTTGCAGATTAAGCTGTCTTAATTCTGTGTACCAACGCAATTACCTTTTCTTTTTTACATTCCTTCTTATGCCGTTACCTATATAGGTAGCGAGTCTCATCACCATGCCACTAGGACTAAACTTATGCATCCTTTGTCTTTCCATGGATATTCATATTAAAATCGCATTCTCATCCTCAGTTCTCAGACTGATAATTTTTAACCTTAACCCCTTAGGTAATTCCTTTCAAACTTCCTGTTTAAAACTTACACGTGCTCTCCTCCATCATCTAAAACCATGGAATTTTGCAAGTTAATTCCTCTGGGTGGCATGCGAGCCTCAAAAGCCACTTCTTGATTTTCATCATCAGCTGTCTCAATTGATGATTACTTCCAACAGATGTCTTACAATTACTGTGAAGGTTTTCACCCCTCGACTTGTTATTTGCTGGTTAAGAGCATTGACAAAATGGTACAGTGTACATTTTCAGGTTGGGAGAGGTACGTACACTGAGAGGACATGTTGAATCTGTTATAAGGCTGAAGAATTTAGATGAAAATGTGATTCAAACAGCTCGTACAGTATGATTCTCATGGTTCAAAGAACATAGTGTTATCCAAGAAGAATATGTTCAGTTGTCTTGAAGACTCTCAGGGTTTGAATGCCAATAGATGCTGCAATTCATAAGAAGTTTGTAAATTTGTTTCTGGATCCAGCATCGAATGCGCTATATACTGACAAAAAGGAGCTTGTCATCGGCTACATCTTAGTTCTCACTCTGTTTGCAGACTGGTTTTCCACGAGTCCATCTGATATTTCAAAGGACTTGGGGACGACTACTGCAGATCTGTGGCTATATTATCTTCAGTTAGGATACAAGCTGTCCAAGGAGTCCAGAGTGGGGAAACACTGTGGACTCTCTCTGTTCCTCTCAAGTCTGTTGAATTGAAAAAACAAAGAAAGCAGAATATAGATAATTTAGTTAAACTTGTTGGTGGCTGTACGAGGATGATGTTACTCATTTACATATATAATGGGTTCCAGTGTTTTTCAAGACAATTGTGATCTTGATTTACATTTTTTTTTTTTCCCTACTGGTTTTGTTAATCTATATATGTTCTTATTCATAATTTCGACCTTAGATGAAGCAACTTGTGTTTGCTTCCGATTTCTGTGTGGTATACAAGAGTTGCTTTACTCTGGAAGATCTCTCATCAATCTTGGGAGCATCCTTGTATCAGTAAGACTTTGAGGTTGGTGTTGCTAAGGGCAGGGATGCAAGGGCTTATCCTTGGCTTGCCACATTAAAAAATCTGAATTAAAAATCTGAATTAAAAGTGAAAATATTATTTTATTTTTTCATTCTTGAATAGTACGGGACAGGGGTTGGTGTTTGAATTTGCAATTCTTGTCCTTGTTTGCTGCTTCTGGGGTTTGGGATTGAACAATGCTGGTTGTTTTCCCCTGGTCTCACTTCTGATTCCAAATATTTGCATCCTTTGATTAGTATCAGGGAAATATTGCTGTGGGGGATTGCAGACAAGTGGAAATTGGTATTACCACATATTTATTTATTGGGTATTTACATATCTGTCCCTTAAATCTTTATAAATTATAATTTAGTTCCCTAAAACTTTATATTTAGGATTTAGTCTCCCAAATTTTTTAAGTTATTACAATTTAGTCCCCTAGTTTATATTTTGGTACGATTTTTCCGTTTTACCCATGATTTCCTTCACTTAATTTTTCCTTCCCTTTTCCCCTTCTCTTCTTAGTTTTTATTGGATTCCCCTTCTTCTCTCCTCTCTCTATTCATTTATTGGTTCTCGCTCTCTATATTGAGACAAAATGTATTATTCTCTACTAAATGTATTAAATCTAGAAATAAATTTATCCAATATAGAGAGGGAGAACCCAATAAATGAATTTATATTGAGACTTAAATGTTTAATATATTTAGTGGAGAATAATAAATTTAGTTTCAATATAAAGAGGGAAAACTTTGGTCAAAATATAAACTGGGAGACTAAACTGTAGTAACTTAATGGATTTGGGAACTAAATCCTAAATATGAAGATGTTGGGGACTAAATTATAATTTATAAAGATTTAAGGGACAGATATGTAAATACCCCTTATTTATTTTTGGTTTTTTTTTGACTGTATATTAAACAAACTAAACATATTTGGTATAAAAAAGAATTTGGAATTTAGACTCGGATATTATCTGTTGTGGCTCAATCATTTTAAAACCTTCAATTATATTTCCCTCAAAAGTTTTTTTTTTTTTTAATTAAAAAAAAAGAAAAAGAAAGAGAAAAACCATATATCATGCTCAACAGATCCAAATTCACAATACTTTTTTGGTAAATATGTTTAACATTCTCAGATTTTCTTAGCTCTCACCACCCCAAAAAAAGGGAATAAACCCTAAAGTCTTGTTTGCCAATGGATCAAAGGTCAACCCTTCGTTAATCCTCCAAACATGAAAAATATGAACGAATTCTGTAAGTGCGCAAATAACTGCAACTATAATATATAATTATAAAATTTTGCAACTGCAATGCAACTGCAGCCAAACAATGAAAATCCCTTGCAGCAATTGCAATTGCAATTGCAATTGTAAATCACACACCATACCCTCTGTATCTCCATGTTAGGAATGATAATAGGCACGCAACTCTATTAGCATGATTTCAAAAGAACTATTACAGAAGTAATCACAAAAAAAGATTCAAAAGTGTCATCACATCCAAGATGAAACTCTCAACCAATGCTTTTCTCTATATCTCTTAGTTAATGCAATATCAATACAAGACGCAGATGTCTGCAAGAATCAACAAGCCGAAGCACGCCCTGGTCACATATAGTCCTGTGTTTCAGTGTCATTAGCCCATCGAGCCGGGTCCTTTCCTCCCCCACCAAGCATTCTCTTGCTCATGTTGGCTCTCTGCACCAACCGAACCAAAGCCTGCACGACTTCTGACATGGGTGGCCTGAACTCTGGCTCCGACTGCACGAGTAGAGTTTACACAAAATCTTTGAATTTCCAAGTAATGGTACAATGGTTTTCAAAGTGTTGGATTTTGTTAAGACTGCAGCTGTTTATAAAATTGTGGTGGTAAGCTCGATATGGGATACCTGAACACACAGGGCAATCACATCAGCGAATCGAGAGAGAGACTTTGAAGGGTAGAGCCCCTTGAGAGCTGGATCGACCATCCTGTCCAATGCATCAATGTCGTGAAGCTGTGGAGCTGCCCATCGGACTAGAGACTGCTCAGACCATGGCCTCGTGCTGTCAAAAGCAAAGGGTTAGAACAGACACAAAAGGTTCCTCTAACAAGAATAGGTAAAGCTCAAGTTCAAGTGGCAGAAATGTTAAAATATCACCTATCGAAAGGTTTCCGCCCTGTTAGCAGTTCAAGCATGACCACCCCAAAGCTATAGACATCGCTCTTTAGTGTGTACTGGCCAGACATGGCAACCTCGGGAGCACTATACCCAGAGACCGTAACATGATCCAGTGTCTGTGGAGAAAAGAAAAGTTACAGGGAACATTTGAGGAGTAATTTAAACATTTCTGATCGGAGTAGTCTTATTTGATGCTGGTGTAGATTTCAATAGAACATCAATTCGTCTCTAAGCTGTACCGACAAAACTAGCTTAATGGTTCTCTGTATCATTAATGAAGAGTGCGGATCAACAAACAGACATCATTGACGAGAAAGGGGACGATTGGTTCATGGCTTTGGAAAATGGATTTCTGATCACGAATAGTTTAACTGAATCCTTAATGATACCAAATTCTTCTTTGTTTCATGGAAAAAAGATAAGAATTTGGTGAAAGGAGTCATGGAAAAGGAGTATAGATTTGAAGATAATGTTAATTTTACTTAATTAAAAAGAAAAAAGAAAAAATACACTCTCTCTCCTCTTTAATTAATAAAAAAAATTAAAAAAAGAGTTTTTGGTGGATAAAGAGAGTTTTTTCTTTCTTTCATGGATTGAATAATGGATTTGAAGATAACGTTAATTTTACTTAATTAAAATGAAAAAAGAAAAAAAAATATATATACTCTCTCACCTCTTTAATTAATAAAAAAATTTAAAAAAAATAATTAGCAAATTTTGCGAATTTGGTGGATTTCTGACAGTGAAAAATAGAATCGAGACCAAATCTATACCCAAATACCTTAACCAAGAACCAATCAGTTCCAAAGACGAAAACATTGAAGGATTAGAACTAGAGAAGCTAGTAACGTTGTAACAGAGAAACAACGGCTGCATATCTCAAGGGAGGAACTTAAGGAGTTGATAAAAGCAGTTTCTTTGTAACAGAGAGGTTATATCTCCAGGGCAACATAGCGAGGGAAATTTTCGTAGATATTTAGGGTTGAGTGAGGCCATTCACCAAAAAAAAACGAACTTGAGCATATCCTTAAAGGTCAGCTTTAAACTTCTTCTCAACCCATTCATTGCGTAATTTCTAGTGTTTCTCCATAAGGCCAGTATAAACGAGCGAATGGACATAGAACAGTAACCAATTTGCTCCCGAGCTTTTATTTAGTTGCATTATCATCATTATGCTAATGTGCTCCAATCTCACAATTTGGAATTGAAAATTTAGCCTATAGGAAGTTTGTCAATCAGAAATAACCAAAATGTTGCTAAATTTACCTGAAATTCTGCATCAGGAACAAGGCTCGCCAGCCCACAATCTGAAAGGTGCGGGTTGAGCTCCATGTCCAATAAAATGTTGACGGACTTGAAATTTTTGTGAACAACAGATGGAGAGCAAACTTCATGCAGATACCTGAAAATATTTGCAGCTCCAGAATAATTAATAAGATGGAATGTTTCTGTCCGTGGAAGAGCCGATGAGTTAATGGCATCCACTAGAAACCATATTTATTATTAGGAAATGCAAAGATAAAATAGAAGCAGAAAAATACGGTGAAAAACTAGTATGTAACGCAGCCAAGAAACTTACCCACAAGTAACAATAATTTGGGAAGGACTACCAAAAATCATTTGGCTGAATAATTTTTTTTTAATAACTAGGGAGACCTAATCTTCAGGGACACATCACACTTAGTCACCACTAGTCGTATGACATGATCCTACGGTTGAGAGCATCCCCAACTACTTGGAGAGAAGGGTGTTCCAGAGGATCAAGATTCAAGACATCTAGCCTATACCCAAGATCAGTTTCAAAGATGTCAGGAAGCAGCGACCCACTCTGATGTAGCCATCTATTTAGCTTTTGTTTTTTTCTTTATGTTATATATCAGTTTGTATAAACCTTATTAGTGGTTTCTCATAAACCAAAACTTTTTGTATCATGTTCTATTATTAGCTTATTAATGGAACACATAGGGCTCTAGTCTGCAGATTACTTCAAAAAAAAAAAAATAATAATAATAACTAGAGAGACTTCAAACACCTTAGATAACAGAAATGTTGGAGATATACTATGAAATTTCTTGCAAAGAACAGTGTCACATAGCAGAGATTCAACTTAAAATTGGATACAACGGGCACTCAATGGTTTTGGAGAAATCACAGCACTATACTAAAATGTAAAGGAATTTAAGAAGAAACAAATTCAGCTTAGATGCTCATGGAAGTAGGGTGAAATCAATGAAATAGGTGATCAAACCCTTGAAGGGGAAAAAAAAATTATATACATGTACATATACACATACACATACATATATACATATACATATATACACACACACACATATATATATATATATGAGAAAAATAGAAATGAGCTGATAGCTCACGCAAGTTACCTGAGTTGCAGTTCATTTCCAATAATATTTTTTAAAAATTTCTTTTGGATTATGATCTCGACCCCTTAGAGTTCACTCATACCCAATTTTTTGGGTTTTAGTTTTGATTTGATCCTCCATCAAGTTAACACAAAATTAACGGTTTTCAATGAATAAAACATTTTGTATGCACTTGATGAAAGGGTAAAAGAACTCCAAAATTTATGAAATTTAATCCTAAAGAAGTTAAGAAGGTAGAGATAGTAATTGTTAAAAAAAATTGAAGAAAAATCATTGGATGATTATAGTTTTGCCGCTAGTTCACGTAACTTTTCCTGAGCTGGCAGCTCACCTACAGTAATCCATATATATATATATATATATATATATATATATATATATATATATATAGGTTGCTAAACACTACAAGTCTATAACAAACAACCTAATGTCAAAACCTAAGAAACATCAAATTAATTACAACTGGAGAATGAAAGGAAGTAAACTGTACGGTTATATATGCTGAATGTTTTACCACTTATTATGCATAGCTTTGTTATCTTAACCAACCTAGGTAATCGTAGGAAAAGTTTTTACATAAATAGCATTTGTGGGTGGTTCTGCAACAAAAGACTACTGCAACTAGACAAACATGCTCATACTCAGATTTGTAATAATCAGAAAATGACTGCAAGAGCAGTCACATAGGATGTTTTTAAGGATATAAAGGAATGGATATTTTCTTGCTCTGAGTATCAGCTTTGACAGTTAAGTTGAAACTAAATAATGTTCTTCTTATTCTCAGATAGCTTTTATGATGTCTTGTATTATGAAAATGAAATATTTTAACTCAGTTGAAGAATGATGATTAATAACTGTGACACAGGATCAAACATCTTATTTTTCTAGAGCAATAATTTTCTTAATGCCTACTGTCAACTGGAAAATACAATAAAGACCAGCAGGTTACTTACTCTAATGCTCGTGCAGTACCAAGCGCAATCTTCACACGAGTGTTCCAAGATAATGGCTGGCTGTCTTCATCAGACAGGTGAAGCAGATCATGCAGCGATCCATTCTTCTGAAACTCATACACCAGCAAGTGCTGCCCATGTTCGGAACAGTAACCCACTAACTCAGTCAGATTTGGATGGTGCAAACGTGAGATGTTAGAAACTAGATCAACGAAGTCCTCAGAGGAGTTGCTGGGCAAAGCAGAAGCATTTATTTTCTTCACAGCCAGAACCTACAATCATGATCGACACGTAAATGCATATTCCAAAGTCTCCTCTAGCATGCAAATCAACCCCCTTTTATCTCTGAATTTTAGGGAAGGCAATGAACGCGTCCACGGGCTAATTTTTGGCTCTCCTTATACAAAATTTTGAATTAGAAAAATAATTTTTTTATTTTTAATTCAAAATTTTATATAGGACATGTTAAAAATTAACTAATGGATGCATCCTTTACCGTCCCCATCCCTGATTAGAACTACTACATATAAAGTACCCTCATAGCCAAAACCTACTGAATAGGAATTAAAAATTACAAACCAGAAGAGGAAGTTGTACCTAGTGACTAGTATCCTTTACATTATAAGAAGAAAAAAAAAAGGGATGTCTGAAGTAGAAAAAGAAAGGAAGAAGAAAAGAAGAAAGGAGTTAAATTAATAAAAAAAAGAAAAAAAAGAAGAAAAAAAAAAGAGGTTCTTTAAAAACTACAGTTCATAAAGATACTCATGAAAAGGACTTCAAATTTTCTCCAAAAAACTGAAAAAGGTCGTTAATATTCCAATTAAAACTATTTAAAAACATACCTTTCCATCATTAAACTGAGCCCTGTAGACACGTCCAATAGACCCTTCTCCAACAAGATTGTCTATGCTGAAACTGTTTGTAGCTACCTGAAGGTCTGCTACAGAATATGCATCTGCTTCTACACGGGCAGATTTAGTTTTTTTCATAACAGACTTGTTAGAGAAGCCATCATCCTCATATGATTTATATCGATCAATTGGAGGGGGCTTAAGGTTAATAGGAGCAGCAGGTGCAAACGCTGCGGAGTTAATTGTAGAGGACGTTTGCATGGACTTCATCTCTATAGAGTTCAGGTAGAGAAACAAACTCAGTTCATGGAACCATCACATACTTAACCAGAAACAACACTTAAGCAAGTTGCAATACCATGCATTTTTAAGATTGAGAACAGTTTTTAACACAATTTCATAAAATAATCAAACTAAAATATGCACATCCTCATCAAGGTGTTTCTTGCATTGTCAAGACGCTGGACGTTATACACATATTTGTATCAAGACACATTTATGCAGATATGCATGTATGTAACAGGTACAGATGCATGTGCGTTTGTGATGTGAAGAAATTACAGTGATGAATGCGCTGACAAGAACCTGTGAACAGAAACTAAGTACAAGCTCCTAATGAAAATTTCAGCCCACAAATGTATCAATTATGTTTCTTCAATGTGTATCTTTACACTATTTGGAAAATCTCCCACGATTTGATTATCACTTGAAAGTTCCATCATACAATGTAGTTCTCTGGTAGTTAGTTATGTAATTGCATGTACAGGTAGAAGTTATTGCTAAATGCACTGAAATAGGACGCATTTTCAACCAATCAAAAGAGGATTGAAGTTAAGGTACATAGCTTTTCACTATTCCTAAACAAGCCAATTCAATTTCTAAGAGAGAATGGTAAATATATAAAATCCCAACGCTAGACAATCCGAATGAGAATACAGAGATATTTATATGGATTGTGTTACCTTCAGCTTCTTTTGAAGCAAGAGGTGTCAAAGGCCCATCTTGTTCATGATGTTGTTTGATCGATGATCTCTTCTTTTTCCGCTTCACCAAGAAGAATGCAACTACCATACCAACAACCAAAAGAGAGATAACGATACCTGCTATACCCCCGCCACCTATGCCGGAACTTTTCCCACCTCCACCATCATTTGGTGAGCTATTTCCACCACCAGAATCATGACCAGGACTGATTCTTCGGCCTGGTGGAGGGGTAAATGGTGGCGGGGGAGGTGCTGGTCCTGAGCTCCAAGAGTTACCATCAGTCCTATAAATAAGTTATAGTAATGAACTTCCAGATATGACCACCACTAAAGAGAAAATTTACTACAATTTGGATTGCATCTATTAGATGTAAATTCAATTGCATTCACTAAACACTCACTGAAGGTTGTTTATCTTTTTCAGCTGGGTGGGAATCCATCCACTGAAATGATTATTCGCGACATTCCTAAAATCATGGGCACAAAGTTACTGCATACAGTTAGTTAAACTGTTAATAAAAAAGAATATGATTGCAATGCAGCAAATTGCATGACTTACAGATCTTCAAGGGGGAGGTCGGCAAGAACATTTATGGAACCAGTGAACTGGTTGTTTTGTAAATAACTGCAGGATAGCCAAATAGCATGGTTGATAAACAGTTCGCACTGGGGATTAGATACTAATGCATGAGTTGTTCAGATTATGCTTACAGGGTAGTCAAGCTTGATAGTGAACTAAAGCTCTCTGGAAGATCACCTGTAATAGAATTGAAGGACAGATTGCTGCAGTATGCAAGCTAAAATATCAGAAAATCAACAGAGCAAAGCTGAAGAGGAGAAATACATTTTGAAAAATATTGCATCTGTATTTAAATGAAAACAAAAGGATACTAAAAGAAATGACTAAAAATCTGTAGAGCAAGTTTAAAGATAACATGTAAACTGAAACAGTGGCTCGTAATAACGATTCTTTGTCTCAATAACATAGACATTGAAGTTATACATAAATAGGAAGAGAAGAATTTGATGGTCATAATTTTTATGGATAACGAAGAGAGTAGAATCAGTGGATCCTAGTACAATAGCTATATTCTCAAGTATATCATACAGGACTGTGTAAGAAATTATTTTTTCTCAATTTAAAGGCAAAAAAAAAAATCTTATTTACTTTGTAACTGTAGGCAACTTGATGTTATGAGAGGAAAAGGATTAGTACTCACATTGTTTTAAGATTGGGGAGGTTTCCGAATATATCAGTTAGACTGCTTTGAAGCTGATTGTGAGCAATATTTCTACATTCATCAACAATAATTTGATATAGCTAAAAAAAAAATCTGAAGGTAAATACAAAAGAGGACAAAGCAAAGTTTCATTCACAATAGCACTCACAAGTATTCAAGAGAATTCATCAGCGAAACTGAGTAAGGAATGCCTTGTGTGAATTGATTAGAACCAAGGTTTCTGTAAATAAAATTCGATAGAAGTTAATAAGAAATCAACAACCAAACCCTCTAAGTTTGCATCATAACTTACAGTCGTTTGAGGTTTGGAGGAAGACCATATGGAATCTGGCCTCCATTTCCGAGATTATTGTTGCTCATATCTCTGCACCATACACAAGATGTCAAAACCTCAAAATGGTTGTCAAAAAAATTAAGAACTATAAAATCAAATCTTGTATAGAAGCCAAAGAACTCACAACTCAACTAATGAAGCCATATTTTGCATGTTGTAGGCCAATGTCCCACTAAGTCCCATGCCTGACAATTTGCTGATAGAAAAATGACATATCCATCAGAAAATAGAAGAAATGCTTCAAACTTAGATAGTTTCAGTAAGAAAATAAATAAGAACCCTCACATTTCTGTAACAGATGAACCAGAGCACGTAATGCCTTTCCACGACTGCCCGCATGGATCACCGCCACTTGGGCTCCAACCATTTAGTTGACCCGGCGAATTCACGCTACTGAATAAGGTATTGAGTGACAAAACTGCATCAAGGAACATACATAGCAAGGGGATCAAGATGACAAAACTACCACTAACCTTAGATAACAAGACCAAATGTAATGTAAATTAAATTCATATAGGTAGGTTTAAAAAGGACTACTCCGCAATCAGCCAATCACTGGCATCTGAAAACCTAAAAATTTCCTACAGTGCATGCATATTGAATGATCAAAACTCAGAAGTTCCCTATTCATAGAACTGTGAAAAATGAGTATAAAATAAACACTAAACCAAGCAAATCAAGACAGGAAACATAAACAAAAACGAACTTCGTTTGAGAACAATTATATAAGAAACAAATTTCCGTTGCAAGCAAAAAGTTATCCTTCCTGCCTCAGGTAAATTGTCTTGCTCGAAGCTTCCAATACCGACATCAATCAGGGAATACTAGCACAATAACCGAATATAAATTTATGGGAACTATTTCTACAAAATCGTTTTACGTCAAGTTTCACATAAATGCAAACCCTATACATAGCCCAATTCAATAGTCTCAAATATCAGCTTCCAAGACCCAAAGTAGAATAATGCAGTTATGAACCCCTACAATAAAAATTCATAAATTCATAATAATCATAATTAAAATGGGTGTGGATCCAACATAATTGGAAGAAATAACGGCTATGTTGATAGTCATCTGGCTTTTTATTCATATCTAGAGAAGGGGAAAAAGATTTTACGAAAAATGCTTATGACACTCTGAATTAGTTATGCAATCAACACCTACAAACAGATAGATTAAGGTGGGGTGTTACAATAATATGCATGTTTGTAGTACTAGGTACTTCTTTAGCCCTATATCAGATTCTTCTCTATATCCAAACAAACCAATTCCATAGTGCTAATATCAATTCTTCAATTCAATTAAAAATGATGTATAACTTAGAAATCAAAGACCCATTACAAAATTTTGGGGACATAGTACTCTTTGCATAATACCAACATTGATGAAACACTAATCGAAAATTGATGTATAACTTCGAAATCAAAGACCCATTACAAAATTTTGGGGGACAAAGAACTCTTTGAATAATGCCAATGTTGATGAAACACTCTTTTCATCTTACCAACAGAAAGTAACTAATAAAAATCTTTCTAACAAATAAGCTACTAAGAATTTAAATAGTTAACAATATAAAATACTTGCATGTAACCTAATTGAGCTAAAAGATCAAATTTTGACTACAAATCTCTCATTTGCATCCAAATCCTCCCCCACCCCCCCCCCAAAAAAAAAAAAACAATTCCAAAAGCAAATAGCTTTATCTCCAGACCCATTACACAATGGAGCGGATCCAGCATCAAGGCAATTTATTCTCATTAACAAAACACAAATAAAAAAAAAAGAACCAAAAGAACTTGAAAGAAAAAAAAAATGAACCAAATAAAAAAGCTGCTAACGTTACCATCACTTTGATCAGTGTCGCCATTAACAAAGCTTGGAATCGAAACCCAAATGCATGCCAGCAGCACCCATATGCCCAACTTCTGCCTCATCTCCTTCTCTCTCTCTCTCTCTCTCTCTCTCCCTCTCCCCTCTGTCCTTTTTCTGGATTCTTTTATTTATAATATAAAATATAATATATATTATTCCTCAAACAATTTAACATTATTTAATCACCAAACCTCTAGTAGCCAGCTGGCACGAAAGACGTAGGAAAATCCAAAAGCGTCACTCATAATTTCTCCGGGACATTTTCCTTAATTTTGTTAGAAATTAATTCCTTTCCAAAAGTTGAAAAAAGCTGTCTTTTTTATTAATGTGGGAGAGAGACAGCTCAAGTGAAGAAAAAAAAAAAAGAAGAAGAAGAAAGGAGTCTGTTTTCAGTCACCGGGCGGTCACGGGATCCGTTGGTATTTAAAAGAAGTCTCGTAGTCGTTGGGGATTTGATTTCTTTGAACCGTTGGATTGAGATCGGGCGGTGGTACACGAATTGGATTGTGTTGACTTTTAATTTGTGTTTGCTGTTTGGAGTGGATAGGTGATAGTAAAGGACTACAGACTTTACTGCAAATGATTGGAAGGGAGGGGGAAATTATAAATGCGCACCACATTTTACTGGTGAGCACCACATACTATGTTGTAAACTGATTTACAACATAGGGGAAAATGATGCTCACTAGTAAAATATGGTGCTCATTTAGAATTTCCGACGGGAGGGGAGGGGAGTTTCTAGATGGGCACAACTTTTATCCTAGTGAGCCCACTTTTCCTAGTGTGCACATGACCCTAAATCAAAATTTTGATTTTTTCCTAGTGAGCACACATATATACCCTAAATACCCTCACAACCTCCTTTCTCCCTCCGATCGTTCCCCAAAACCCAACCTCCTTTCTCCCTCCGATCGTTCCCCAAAACCCAGGTGCGAGCCCGGTCCGGTGGTCTCTCTCTCGAGCCTCTCTCTCGGGATCTCTCTCGCTCGGATTCTCTCTCTCTCGCTCGGATTCTCTCTCTCTCTCTCGGGTTCTCTCTCTCGGGTTCTCTCTCTCGCAAAGGTCGCGCGAGCTTTGCCCTGTCTCTCTCTCTCTCGGGTGGCTCGGGTGGAGTCCGACCTCCGCACAAGGTCACTGTCTCTCGTCTCGCCGACGCCTAGGGACGCCGATCATATCCGGGACGCGGTCTCCGATCCGGGACGCGGTCTCCCTGACTTGCCGACTCTCACTCTCGATTTAGGAGCTCTGGATCTAGGAGTGCAGGTAAGGAATTTGCTATTTAAATTAAATAAAATTTTCAAATGGATTATGATTTTAGATAGATTGATTTGTTGTTTTATTTTTAGTGGGCAGTATATGTCCTATACTTTGATTGGGAAATTTTTAACTATATGTCCTATATTTTGATGGATACTAAGGAAGCATGATAATGTCATGTCTTCTATATCAAAATCAAAGTTTGCAGGTTTTTTTTTTGTTATTTTCTAGAAAATAAAAAAATATATTAATCAATATCAAGATTATGGATTAATCCATCAAATTACGTGTTGATCATGTCATGTCTTACAAAATTATAATTTTATTATCAAATTAATATTTCTATAATATCAGAAAAAATTTTGGGATGTGATTATAAACTATATAAACTACTAATGAGCTAATGTGAGATGAAATTTTGGGATGAGATTTTTTATAAACTACTAATGAGCAAGATTATAACTAATTTTTATAATTGCATGTTTTGTAGCGAATGAGAGATGAAATTTTGTTCACAAGTATATTCATAAAATTCTCGATTTAGGTAGATTTATGATATCATATCCGCAATACTAGATAAATCAATAAATATCAGCAATGTTGGCACTATTCCGATGCCAATATTATAAAGTTTATATCATATTGATACCTCAAAAGCCAATTCAATATTCGTGCTACTTATTGGTTTTGGCTTAAATTTAAAACCTTGGATAAAAATAAACTTAATTAAAAAAATAAAAGAAAAAAATGTTTTATTGAGAGGCAAATGTATGTAAACAGATATGAGCATGACCCCTAAGTTTTAAAACCAACTTCAATGTCTTGATAGAATTTTGTTGAACCCATGTTCTGCTGAACCGCGTGAAATTGTTGCCACTGGATACAATTTTGGACCTTTATTACAAGCTTTATGAAATTTTGTGCTTTGTGTTTATCTTATTTAATTTAATAGATTTAGATAGGCAAATATATATAGCATATGGTGATTTTTGATGTTCGATTATTGGTAATTTTAATTTGTCAATAAAATCGTTGGTGATTTACAGATGGATCCGGCGCAACCATCTCGGATTCGCCCAACAGCCTCGAATAGGAGGAAAAAAACAGGGATTCGTCCAGCCGTAGATCCCAACATCCCTGAAATCCGTGACGAACCGAATCCACAAGTTGATGCTGCCACAGAGAGTCTTGCGTTACACATTCCCCGAGGTGTATCGCAAGAAAGTTATGGCATCGATGAGACAGATTCTGAAGAAGAGGAAGTGTCGCCAATAAATGGAGGACCATATGATTTATCTCTGTTGAAGAGTTTCAGAACACATGTTGCTTTCTTCATATCTAAGAATGAGGTAATATATTATTAACTTTTATTTAAACTTTATCGTTATTGATGTTTATTTAAATTTTTTTCCTTCGTTATCATTTCAGGAACGAGATCCATTACGGTGCATAAATCACATGAAAAAAATCAACACATGGCCTCTAGAATCTGAAGAGCCAAATACTCGTTTTGTGCAGTATATCCGTAATTCCTCTTTATATCCGCTCACATTATGTTCTTATCAGTACATTAGTAGCGTAGAACTAACAGCATTTGTCGAGCGTTGGCATCCAGAGACGAATACTTTTCACTTGTCATTTGGAGAAATGACGATCACTCTTGATGATGTCGCATGTCTCCTTGGGTTGCCAGTTACAGGAAAGTCTGTTAGCCTTTCAGATAGAACAGATGGACTGATTGCATTTCAGGAGTTGAATACGAAAGGTGGAGCTTCAGTTCGCCTTGATTGGTTAAGAGAACGTTTTAGCGGTGTCACAGACGCGGATACAGAACTGAAAATATTATGTGCTGTCAGAGCATACTTACTTTACCTCCTTGGGTGTACACTTTTTGGGGACAAGAGCGGCACAAGGGTCCCTGTTGACTATCTCGCACTTTTACATGATGTCGAGAATGTGCATACATATGCGTGGGGTGCTGGAGCCATAGCGTATTTGTACAGACAGCTCGGTCTCTCCTCACAAGCCCATGCGGCTCAGATGTCCGGATATTTAACACTGCTGCAGGCGTGGATTTTCGCTCACTTTTCGTCTTTAATGCCGGTATTAAATGGTGGACATAGACTTGACCAGCCACAAGCATGCAGGTGGTTGAGCAAACGGGACAACAAAGTGTCCTTAGAGCATGTCAGAGCTGTTAGGGATAGGCTAGACACACTGACGGTCAACGAGGTTAGGCAAACTGTCATTCTATTTGGTATTTTTCTCTAATTGTTCATAATTCCAAATTTCCATTTTAGTTTTCATAATGAGATGATATTGCAGGTGACATGGGATCCATATCGGTCATTTAGGGAAACTCATCCATTTCAGGAAGTATGCTTCTATATGGGTACATTAAAAATGAAGGATATTGTCGAGCCTTATCACCCTGTACGGGTGTTACGACAGTTTGGGCGTCGTCAGTATATTCCGCCTCCACCGTTCAGATCTATTCGAGAAAAACGTGGACTTACGAGCAAAAGCTACTCGGTGACATATGGACATGCTGAGCAAATGTGGCTTAGTTGGTTAGATCATGTACTTGCATAGGAGCATCGAGGCGTAGAGGCAAGTACACCTGGCGAGTGCACGCATGATTATATGCCGTGGTATGAGAAGGTATCTCGCCGCTTTATAGGTGCGTCCATCCATTCCTCGAATCAAGAGGGAGCAGCGCAAGATGTCCCGCAGACAAATAGAGAAGATGTCCCGGAGACAAATAATGATGAGGTAATATTTAGTTTTTTTATTCTTTGTTAATAAATCAGGTTTAATCAAACTTATATATGTATTTACCCTGATATATGCAGAGAATTCAAGAAGCTATAGCAATTATTGATCCCTTCTTAGAGGCAGGCGAGACCAGAACCAAGAAGAGTTCGCTCTATCAAGCCCTCGTAAAGATCAAATCAGTTCTAACTGGGTGCAAACAAACTGATATTCACACAGTAGCACAGCCCGTTGCGCAATCCCCCTCCGATCCAGCGAGCTCTTCAAGACGTCGTCAACCCGCAAGGAAGCAACCCGCTCGGAAGTCTAGAAGAATATAGAATTTGATGTTATTTTGTAATATCAGTCGCAAATCCAAAAAAAAATGTTAGCTTGGAACTAATATTATGATTTAGTTTGTTGTTTTTCTTAAATCAAGTTGTACTAAATGATTCAAGTTATATGTATTAGTAACCTACCACATGATCTTGAAAGTTTTATGATTTTGTCTGATTATAATGGTTGCAATTATTGTGATTTAATTGGGATTTATATCCCAAGATGTTACAGTTGAAGAAAAAATGTTAGTGATGCACAGTGAAGTGATCTTTTGAAACAAAAGTGTAGCACAGTTACGTTTCATGTTACTAACCTTCACTAACCTTCACACAGTATTTGTAACATCTGATGTTCATTTATCTTTTTGTTCAATTGGTTTCTATATATGGTGGTTTTGGAAATAATTTGTAGTCTTTTATTAAATTTTGGTTAAATTTTCCTGTTGGAGGAATTATGAATCATTGCACGCATGCACAGTGAAGTTATCACAATAGAGTTTTTCACTTATTTTATTTGACTTGTTCGTCATCATATTTAGCTCAGAAATGTTATTTCTCGGCCACCCAATGCTTTTATTTAACTTTCTCCTCCTGTGGGGGTAAGTGATTCACTGTGCTATCTTTAATTTCTATATATGTTGTTTAATTGATCTTTTAATTTTGCTCACTTAGGTATCCTTGTACGCACCATCCACTATGGCTATCTCCACATTGTAATTAATTTTGAATAAAGCGGATGAATGAGTAATGCTGTTATCATTGTTATACGATTCCATTCATTCCAATCAAATCGAATTAATTTGTTTGTTGTTCAGATACTGGGCATATATCGTTAAATAATCCAATCAAAACTATGGATCTTAAATTAAACTATATAGATTGGCGAAGTTGTTTTTCGAAACGCCGTATAACTTGGTTTCTATAACAGTATCAGTCATCCAGGCTTACAGAACCGGATCAAATATAGAACATCCGGGACTGTAAACCCGAATGATGAGATAGAAATTTTGACAGATCCATCCGGAGTAGACACACCGGACAGAGAATATTCATCCGGGTTTACAGTCCCGGACATATTACCTCTGTCCGGGCTGTATAACCCGGACAGAACGTTTTTGTCCGGCACTGAAAACCCGGACTAGGGGGATAACCATTTAAAAAAAGCCGACCAACAACAGTCTATAATATCAAGTTTTTCGTATCAAAATAAATAAACAAAATAGGTTGTGACTATTTAAATTTAGAGCTATTACTGAACTCAAATAACATGTGGTTTCAAAAAAGGTTGAGACTATTTAAATTCAATCATTTTTAACATTTTATTAATCAAACTTATATACTCTTTGAAACTCATTCCAATATGAAACTTTAACTTCTAATAACGCAAATGGGACCGAGCTCATAAAATAATGAAGAAAATAATAATTATAATAACATGAGAGAGATAAACCATGAACGAAAGAAGAAAGCATATGCACATAGTTTATAATTTTCTTAATTTGAACGTTATCTTAATGAACCAAAGTACTTGAACTTAGGGTCATCCTAGCTTTCACATAGAACATGTAAAATTTTTTATGGCAGTTGATTAAAAAAAAATATTGAAAATATGTCAAATTTAATCACTAAAGTTAAGTTATTAATTTCTTGATGACCTGAAAATATCCGATCTATTAATTTTTAATTTTATTGTAGAAATCAAATTATCCATAACTACTATTATTCACAAAATAAAGAATATTCGATATGAAATAATAGAGGGAAAAAAATTAGAAAAACGATGTTTTGTTGTATACATAAAAATCAATGAGTAAAAAAAAGAAAATTTTGTGTCGGTCCGGGCTATACAGCCCGGACATAATATCTCTGTCCGGGGAGAACACACCGGACGGATTAATTATGTCCGGGGTGCATACCCTGGACAGATTCTGTCCATCCGGGGTATACAGCCCGGATGGTGTAATTTTGTCCGGGTTATACAGCCCGGACAGAATAATTTCTTCCGGGCTGTACACCCCGGATGTGTGGATCAAAAATGAGGAATAAATCATCCGGGCTTGACATGCTGGACTATTTATCTCCGTCCGGGTTAACAGTCCCGGATGTGCTATAGATTATCCGGCTCTGTAAGCCCGGATGACTGATACCCCGTGTCCAGTTCATTAACAACAACGGTATTTTGATTCAAAATTTTGGTATATAAACATATCAACAAAGGATTTATAAACATATCAAAATTTTGGTATATAAACTTGCCATGAAATACGCCAGTCATTAACAACTAATAAAATATAGTTTGGGACCCAATACAAGGCAACATAGGATTTATTGATACGGGACCTCTAACTTTGAATCCAAACATTGGCACCAAAAAAAAAGGATGCAAGTTTGAAGCTAACATGAAACTGCGATATATACCAGACTGAACTATTTTTTCATTTCATATAATTACAATTGTTAACTGTTTTGAACAAAAGATGTACACAGAATAAGGTCATCCGCAGAATCATAGATTATAAGTCTATGATATCATGTGTTGCAATATTCGTTGGCACAAGTTGCTTGAATTGTTCAATTCGTTCTATATAAAAATCTTGCCATCCAGTCGCAACCGGGTCACGATTCCGGTGCCAATTTAGCGCAATATTGGGAACTGGATGTCCTGCGTTTAGTTTAACCTGCATGATTTAAAGTTGTATTACGGATCTGTAATAAAATTCAAATGTAAAATATAAAGGAGTCAAAATTTACCGAGACAAAATGACATCCTCCAACGAAAGCCATACTCACTTCCTTGACCTGGAGAATTGAGGCCGGAGGCGGTGATCTTAGCGGTAGGAAAGTTAGGCATTGGGCATTGGAAATGAAAAATAACACTAAATTAAATCTCGACGCTATCAAATGACCCATGTCGGGCAAAGTCATCCAGTGGTCAGAATTTGGAAATTCTCTAAAATAGTTTATTAACTTTCGTAGCTCAACAAAACGATCAACACTTCCAAATAGACTAATGTAGGGTAGCTCATGTTCGTCAAGCTCGGTTAGCAAGTCTCTGCGAATTTGACTCCACTGATCCTCCCCGAAGCCAAGGCTATCTGCGATGACTCTAAACCCACAATTTCCGTCCGACTTAACTTCACCAACATTACTGATATAGGGAAGAAAGAAATTAGGTAGCGATTCTTGATAACGAAATTTGGGTATGCTTGAATGGAATATGGGCTCGGCCTCCAAAATGAGGGGAAGTTCGGATACCGAAGCTTCCGCTGATGTTCTAAAACCAAGAGTGGATTCCTGTAAACATAAATTTTAGAAGTTAAAAACAATATGAAATCCGTTGAGATATAATACTGCATATAAATGGTTTACCTTTTGCATAGGCTTTCGCTTTGGCATTAGCTTCGTCGGCCAACATTTTCTTTGAACAACCACTGCTTTCATCAATGGAGAACGACTAGCAGTTTCAGAAGCAATTAGCTCAAAAGCACAGGGATTCCGTTTTGTAGAGTAGTCGTGTTTCCTTTTCCGGCGCGCAACGTGTGGTGTCACCTTCGGAACAGGATCAGCAAGTGAAGAACTTGCTGGATTTGAAATTTCATTCAACTTCTTTAACCTTCGAGCTTGTTCCTCGTGATCACATTTAAGCAAGTTACAAATAAATACCTCCACATCTTTTTCGTAATTTAAACAATCAACAGCCGATGCTTTGACTGGGAGCATGTCAAGTTTTCGCCAATGGAGGTCAATGCAATCCAATGGGATTGCTCGATTATCTCTCTGGTACATTGCAATTTCATGGGCACATGGCAAGTTATGCGTTTGCCTAATTACGCAACCGCATTCAACTGCATCCACTCCGATAGTAGCCGCTCTTCGTAATTGATTCAAAATCAGATTTAATGCATGTATGGATATTACACCCAGGAGTTCTCTAAATTCTGGAAACATGAAATTTCGATTAAACATTGTAAGGCTTTTTTCAAAAGATGCCTTAATCTCAGTATGTTGCAATTCAAGTAAAGAGTGAATGTTGCTCCAGCAGTTTTCGAAGTTGCTTTGACTCGTTCGAAGTTGCCGCTTCAATTTTGCATGAGCACTCTCCGCTCGATTAGTTGTAACATTATCCCTGTGGAGACACATATTTGTCCAGTAAGCAACAAATTTATCTTTATATGGATCCAACCAAGTCTTCGTGACATATTCAACTGCATCTGGATATGCTCGGAATTCATTCATGAGTAAAGTCCGAGTTGAATCGTACTCCTGAATAGTTTTAGATAACATTATCAACTTCCAAATTGAGAAAAATTTCTCCCATTCTGTTTTCTGTTCCAAATATTTTTTGCAATGAGCCAACACATTACGGTTGATATGCCATCTACATAGTAAATGCCGACTTGAAGGAAATATCGATTGAACAGCATTTACTAGTGCTAAATCTCTATCCGTTACAATCACACATGGATAAATTTCATTAATAAATAGTCCACGTAACTTATCAAGTGCCAATGCATAGTTTGATTCCCGTTCTCTTTCAAGAAAAGCGAAAGCAACACAGAATGACATATTCGTTGATGTTACGCCAACTATTTCAAGTAACGGGTACTTGTACCTGTTTGTTTTATAAGTACAATCTAGGATGATAACTCATGGAAATGCACGTAGAAGCTCCACACCAACCGGATGTGCCCAAAAGAGGTCAGTTACTGCTTCAATTTGGTTATTGCTGCGATGCCACTCAATATACTTGCATTCCGAAATTTTAAATAGCAAGTGTTGCATTTGCGTTCTACCCCCCTGTTCATTAACCCGAAGCTTGTGTCGTGCATTATAAATTGTCTTCATCGTTGATGCATTCTTCGGATCCTTCATCTTCAAAGATATCAGGATATCTTTTGGTCGTACATGACATTTCGACAACTCCATTACAACAGAAGTCTCGCTTTGGGTTAGTCTTCCTGCATATGAGTGTCCCTCAAGATATTCTGCTGCAAGATGATTATGCGTACCGCATATAACCATCAGTTTCCACTCAGACCCCTCCGCAGATGTTTGTTGATCCTTTAGCTTAAAGGGGCATCCACATTTTTTGCTACCCCTGAATCCTTCATCACCCTTTAATTTTTTGAATCTTGGACTTCCCCCTCTTTCACAACCAAACCAGATTCTTCCCTTCTTATAATGGCCTCCACTATCCGATTTTGAAACAATTATCACCAAACCTAACGTCTTTTCCGTATCACGAACCCAATTTGCAAGCTCTTCTCGATCTAAAAAAGTCTACAATTACAGTGATTCAGTTAAACATCTCCACATTATATATTATATACACAAAATCTACTATATCATCGTACCTCACTTGTTGTGAATGCCGAACTATAATCAACAGCTATCTCGCTCTGATCTTGGTTACAATGTGTTGAAGGTTTATCCTATTAACCAAAGTACACATAATAGAATGATCATTAGAACGGCGGCAAAATCAAAATTGTTCTTCCTAATCGATCTCTATTTTAATTAAATCTATTCATTTTAAATTAAAACTTATAGAAATTAAAGTAAAATTATCGATTCATACCTCCAGTGACTTTTGATCGTCAAAAGAAACTATCGCCAAGTTGTGCAACTCCATTTTCTTCTCCGTCAACTCACGAAAGAAATTTTTTTATGTTCTTCTAGGGTTAGGTAATAAAAGAACCGATTTAAGCTAAATATAGATTTTTATTTTTGTATGGATGTTTGATTTTGAGAAGTAGATTTTTTTTTTTTTTTTTTTTTTTTTCCTCCCTCTTTTTCTCCTCACCGCCTCTGTCTCTCCCTCTCGAGTAACGCGGGAAAAATGGGAAGAAGAAGAAGATAGTGGGAAGGGTATTTTGGACCTAAATATTTAATGGCAAAACGGTAAAAATATAAGTTTTTTTAAGTGGGCTCACTAGGAGATTTCCTGTGCCCATCTAGAAACTCCCGGAGGGGAGATGCTCGTGATGTCATACTTTTGAGGAAATTTTACAGATAAGCCATTGTAATCTTCATATTTACAAGACAAGTTCCATGCTGCTACTATTTATTTTCTGATTCTGGCTTTCATAATTTAAGTTTTGATTGGGAGTTTTAAGCAAAAGAATAAAATTTCAGATTATTCGCGTTTGGTTTCAAAGTTCTCAATTGGGTATTTACATATTTGCCCCTTAAATCTTTATAAATTATAATTTAGTTCCCAAATCTTCATATTTAAGATTTAATCTCCCAAACCCTTTAAATTATTATAATTTAGTCACCCAATTTATATTTTGACCCAATTTTCTGGTTTTACTCCTAATTTTCTTCACTTAATTCCCCTTCTCCCTCTCTTTTTATTTCTTATTAGGTTCTCTCTTCTTCTTCTTCTCTTCTCTCTATTTATTTATAGGGTTATCCCTCTCTATATTGAGACCAAATGTATTATTTTCCTTTAAATATATTAAATCTAGAAATAAATTTATCAAATATAGAGAAGGAGAACTCAATAAATGAATTTATATTGAGACCTAAATGTTTAATACATTTAGTGGAGAAAAATAATTTGATTTCAATATAGAGAGAGATAATAAATAAATGAATAGAGAGAGAAGATAAGAATAAGATAGAACCCAATAAGAGTTAAGAAGAGAGGGAGAAGAGGAAAGGGGAATTAAGTGAAGAAAATCAGGGTAAAGTGGGAAAATCAGACCAAAATATAAACTAAGAGACTAAATTGTAGTAATTTAAACGATTTGGGGACTAAATTCTAAATATGAAGATTTGGTTGACTAAATTATAATTTATAAAGATTTAAGTGACAAATCAGTAAATATCCCTTCTTAATTTTAGAATTTTTTTGGTATTATTAATTGTGTGGTCAAGCTAGGTGATCCAAATAGGAATACCATATTCACAAAAATCTTCTAAAATAGAATTCTACATGCAATTAACCCATTTACAAAAAATTCTCACAAAACAGTCATGTCGATGAAAATATAGATACCTCATCACCGCATATTTCAAGAGAATAATTCAGTCTTGATCTTAAAACCTAATAGCTCCTGCATTCTTTAAACGGTTGTTTGTTTCACTAATTTAGAAAATAATATGATGAAATAGTAGTCATGCAATCTCTGTTTTTATATTTTAAGCCTTTTCATATTTGATTTTTGGAAAGCAGGTATTAGCGATAAGCAAAGTAATAGTTGTTTTTTCTCTTTCAAATATTATTATAAAAAGAAAAGATTCTCTCTTCACAAATCAATAGAACATCTAAAAAAACCAAATACAACCAAAAAATTTTCCTTGACAACATTAGCAAAAAAATCCAGTTCCAAATACTTGAATTACATAGGAGAGTTTAATAGATTTACGATTTATAGACGATGACTAAATAAATCTATACCCAGAAATGAAAAATTTATCGAATTGTTTGATCGGATAATTAGATTTTTTTTTTTTTTTTTCCTTTTCATATAACTACTAGTCGGGATGCTCTTTAATTGAAGGCTGCATAGATGGTGCAACAAGAAATGAAAAGAATTTTTTTTTTTTTAATATTAACCTGCCAACTAAGTTAAAAATAAATAGGAGGATTCAACCCTAAATGGAAGTTTTTCATTTTTATCCAATAAAATTAGGATTTGTTATTGGCACTTAGACTTGTCTCTACTGACAATATCCTCTTAAATTTATTAAAAAAAAGGATTTACTGATAAAATTAGTTTACCCTTTTCGGAGAGTTTCCATAGAAGCACATCATTTTTCCTAATGAGCCTATGCTGCTGGCTCACAAGTAGCGTTGAGCATAAAACCGGAACAATCGAACTGAACTGCAAAACCGAACCGAACCGAGATCGGTTCGGTTCGGTTTATTCAGTTTTCGGTTCGATTCGATTTAAAAACCGAAATTAATTACGAGTTTCAGATCTGGTTTCGGTGGTTTTAGCTCCAACCGAAACCGACCGAAAAAACCGAACTTTTGAAATTTTAGCTTATTTTTTTTCTTTGATTTATTTTCAATGTGTTTTTCCTTTAAATTTTTAATGAAAAACATGTAATTGTTATTTTAATAGGTAGAAAAAGAAAAAAATAGAAAGAAAATTATTATTTTTTCTATAAAATACATGTGTTTATCACATAATTAGTTTCAAACCCTAAAAACCGAAAACCGAACCGAAACCGAAACCGAAAATTCGGTTCGGTTTTCGGTTTTCAATTTTTTTCGGTCGGTTCGGTTTCGGTTTTATAAGTTCAGTTCGGTTTTCGGTTGGATTTTATTTTTAAAAAACCGAACCGAACCGACTGATGCTCACCCTACTCACTAGTAAAAAAGGTGTGCTCCTTTAGAAACTCCCTCTTTTCCTAATTCACAATTTATGTTAGTTAACTGCAGCAATCGCCCATCATTAAAACTGGAAAATAAAAAATGCACAGCTATAAAATCACTCTCAAACACCAACAGCAACAATGTCAAGTCTCCCTCTAAATTGTTATTAAATAGGTTTTCAGTTGCTCGAAATTTGCAGAGAGAAGAGTTGTGGTGTTAGGGTTGGGTTCACCAATGGCCATCCTGGTCCCACTCAGACCATGCCAGATGGTGCCCATGACACAAATGGATTGTGAATCTGTGATTGGCTGTATTCAATTATTTTTGCAGCCAGCCAGCTAGGTTTGATGGATGAGTAAGGGTGTATGAACTGAGAATTTTGAAATGGGAAGTTACTTGGTGCTTTTTCAAGTCACATTCAGGGTTTGGTTAGTTCATGGAAGGTGTTCTGGAAAGTGGTATCGCAGGATTGAGCAATTACATTTTCCATTCTCTCTTTACTTTCTATGAATTGATTAATAAAAAGTGCCGAATGTGGAAAGTTATATTCTTTACTATCAAAAAGTGCCGAATGTGGAATGTTATATTTTTTACTATCTGGTATGAAAAGTTATGGATAAATTCAGTACATTTTGTATTAAATCCGACTTAAAGTAGATAGAGTATTATTTTTTGGATATGAAGGATGTTAGATTGGTTCACAGTAATCTATGGACCACTTCCTATTATCACTTCTATGAAATAATCTATATAAAGTTGGAAACAATTTTTCTTTCATTGATAGAATGAAGTTCATGTTGAATTGAAAGGGTGGCGCTAAACAGCCAAGCACACCACATTTGATTTTTTATTTTAAAAACCGAACCGGGATTCGATCGGAACGTGTTTCTAATGGAACAGGAAAATATACCTGCTGTTTACCAAAAAAAAAAAAAACGTGCTTCCCATGAACTGAATGCTAACAAAATTACTAGGTGGGAGGTCTAACTATAATTTATACTCCAAGATATTTACTTGTCAATTAAGAATGTATTTGTTTGCATGAAAGTAAAATTAAAATGATAGAAATAAGCTTAGTTCCACTACTTCATATGTTTGTTTAGTTAGAAAATAGAATAAAAGTTATATCTATGTGGCAACACTACTTCTCCAATTTAGTTCACATGATTTTTGTATGAAACAAAAATGGAAGTAAAAAGTAATATTATTTTATTCTCCTATAACTTTACTTTTTCTTCTTTCTTCCATAAAAGTAAATATTTTATTTTTTTTTTCATTTTTTCTTCTTCTAAAAGATAATAAACAAACATTCGAAGCAGAATACTTTATTTTTTGAAATTACTTCTTAATTTCTTCCGAACTTCCACTACTTCCAAATATACAAATATAGTGTAAGTTGGTGAATAATTGCATTTATATGTGACAAATAAAACATTTTAAAAGTGTGATTACAGAGCCTAAATTCACCAACTCACTCTTTTTTAAAAAAAAAGAAATAATGGTGGGTTATATTCCTCCCAAGGTTCATGAATAAAATATAAGAAAATTATATTAGTTTTATATATATATATATATATATATATGAGTAAACGGAAAATTCACTGTGATGAAAGGAGCTCCTTCACCGCTGCTTAGGTGGTCCAATAAAATTATTATACGTGGCGCCACTCAACGAGCGGTTAAGAAATTTTTTTTATTTGTTACCTTGAATGGCGCTACGTGTAATAATTTTATTGGGCCACATAAGCGACAGTAAAGAAACTTCCTTCACCGCTGGTGAATTTCCCGTTTTATATATATATATATATATATATATATATATATATATATATATATATATATATATATATATGAGCAAATGGGAAATTCACCGGTTCCTTCACCGCCACTTAGGTGACCCAATAAAATTATTACACGTGGTGCAACTTAATGCACTTAAGGGGTGGTTAAGGAATTTTTTTTATTTATTATTTTGAGTGACACCACGTGTAATAATTTTATTGGACCACCTAAGCGACAGTGAAGGAACTCCCTTCACCCGCCGTTGAATTTTCCATTATATATATATATATATATATATATATATATATATATATATATATATATATATATATATATATATATATATATATATATATATATGAGAAAACGGGAAATACACTGGCGGTGAAGGGAGTTTCCTTTACCGCCGCTTAGGTGGCTCAATAAAATTATTACACGTGGTGTCATTTAAGAGAATTCATTTATTTGTTACCTTGAATGACACCCCGTGTTATAATTTTATTGGACCACCTAAGCGGCGGTGAAGGAACTCCCTTCACCGCCGGTGTATTTTCCGTTTCCTATATATATATATATATATATATATATATATATATATATATATATATATATATATATATATATATATATATATATATATATATATATATATATATGAGTAAACGGAAAATTCACTGGCAGTGAAGGGAGTTCCTTCACCGCCGCTTAGGTGGCCCAATAAAATTATTATATGTGTCACCACTCAAAGGACGGTTAAGAGAATTCATTTATTTGTTATCTTGAATGACGCCACGTGTAATAATTTTATTGGGCCACCTAAGTGGCAGTGAAGGAACTTCCTTCACCGCCAGTGTATTTCCCGTTTTCTCTCTCTATATATATATATATATAGACACACAAACACACGAGTAAACAGGAAATTCACTGGGTGAAGGGAGTTCTTCACCGCTGTTTAGGTGACCCAATAAATTTATTACATGTAACACCACTCAAAGAGCAGTTAAAAGAATTCTTTTATTTGTTATTTTGAATGACGCCACGTGTAATAATTTTATTGGATCATCTAAGTAACAGTGAAGAAACTCCCTTCACCGTTAGTGAATTTCCCATTCTCTCTCTATATATATATATATATTATATATATATATATATACCCTCCCAAGCTACTATTAATGTCTTTCCTTAAAATATTTCCTTAAAATATTATATTATGCTAATGAAAGCATCGTGTATGCCTTCTTATTGTTTTTGGTCTTCTTGCTAGTATTTTTGACCCTGTTGGCCTCCCTCCTAGCTTCTTGCTTTCCAGATGGGGAGCCTACTCCCCAACTTCATTGTTTGGGAGTCATATCACACACCACCAACTAAAAATCTCTCGCTCTCTCTCTTTATTTCCTCTCACTTCTGAAAAGCTAAGCAAAGATTGAGATGGTCCTTACATGAGACAGAATGGACAGATCTAAAATCAATTTTTGGTTATCCTATTTAAAATTTTAAAAAAAAATAAAAATTTTATTTTTTTTATTAAAATTTTGAACAATGCAAATCAATAATTATCCATTGTACCCGCTCATTTTCATCAACATCGGCCAAGCATTGCGCTTGTCTGAAAGTTGCAGAATTGATAACTGAAATAAACTAAGAGATCAGACAAACATACCTCAGCATGAGGCCCTTCATTTTTAGCAACAAGCAGGAGAAAATTTGTACTGTTTCATCCCCAAGAACAATTATTATCTGTAGGTAGAAGACAATAACAAGAACAATGACGACAATATAAGATTAGTATCTAATGAGTTGAAAAGAGTAAACATGCAACATGAAGACCCTCTTCACCAAAAGGCACAACAGGAGTAGTCCTAAATTTGGTTTCCAAGCATACATGACGGTGTTTCTACAGCTCGACACACCAACGGATGCCTAACTAAAATCCTCGAAAAATTAAATCATGGCGTCTTGGAACCTTCCGGTCTTTCTGGGTTTGCTCCGGCCTCTGCATCTCCGCTCCCTGAGTTCTTCTGCCTATCAGCAGTGACTGCAGCGTGATCTGAGGCTGCACTGCCTGCATCAGGTTTGCTTCCTCTTCCGTCTGCTGTGATGCTCGGTGTGCTTCCTCGTGGGGGCTCGGACATGCCTGACGGAGCCTCATTGCCGCCTCCTGTGTTAGATGACTCGGTGTGCAGGGCTGCGTGCATGCCGTTCATGGCTCCGACAGGTCTCATGCCCATGTGGCCTTGGAATGGCATCATTTGTGGATGGTGTAGCTGCTGCTGCTGCTGCAACTCCTGGACTTGTTGTGGAGTAAACTGCAGCGGTGTTTTGGGAGGGAAAATCGGTGCCTGCTGCTGCATGAATTGGCCGCCGGCCTGAGACATTGCAGCATGGGGAATCATCTGTCGAACAAGTAAATTAAAGAATAATGGAACTGAGGACTAAAAGACAAGCCAGATGGTCTAGGTGAACAAGAAAGACATCAGTATTCGCAGAGATATTGTGCAATCCAAAACCACAGACAAGTACAGAACTAACCTGAGGACGCATTGCAGGAGCTTGTGGCTGGGCATCAGCAATTGCTGCAAGATACAATAGATTCTTTTGGAGCTGTGCTTGGTACCTGACATATTTTTTTTCACTTATCATCACAAAAACTACAGTGGTAAATCTTTGTTATTCATAAACCCATATATGGCAGCCGCATAATTTTGTTGATCACAGAGAGAATACAGCAATTAAGATACCAACTATATGAGAAAAGAAACATTTATAAAGTAGAAGCAGCTTAATAGACTTGAATAGTAAGATAGTCACGAGCAAGGTTTTAAATATCAACCGTATCGAAGTATATCATAAATGTCATATCAAATTTTGAGATACCCGATACGATATAAACCCAATAATATCGGACACCGATATGTCAGCATTGTCCATTTTTTTCCAGATATTTCCGGTATTGCCCATACAGTATGTCCAATATTGCCCATCTCCAATACCATAAACCATAGGGCAACAACGATACTGATCCTGAAATTTTAAATGTTTGCTACTGAGACAAAGTATACACTATCTATATAGAAAGAACATGTAATAAAGTACGGCCAGCTATTAGACTTCAGCCCAATCCACGAACGTAAACTACAATGAATCAGGAGTGTTAGTCCCACAACAAAAGCAGAAATGAAGACTTCAGCCCTGATGATCTAGGAAACACAAACATGGTCGGAAGCATAATGGTCCTTGCACCAAAAATCTGACAAAGTTGGGTCAAACCTTGGGCAAGCAAACCGAGAAAAATATTACAATCTACAAGGATATTTCCCTAGACATGCAACTGATTATCTTGACCAGCACAAAGGGTCAACTAACTCGAATGCATTCTTATTAAGATGTGTGTCACCAAAGAATTTGGAAACATCCGATCAATGACCAAAAGATACCGATAATGATTCAAGAAAAAAACACCAAAAGTTACCGAAAATCTAATACTAACAACTTGTAGTATAGTCCTCTAAAATTGGCTGAGCATCATGTGAAATGGTAGCTTTGGGTGCTGACACTGTGCTCATAGATCTCACCTACTGCCATTGCAGACCAGGCATGGACTGCAGTATCTTGTACTGGAGTTCGTGATCCAGGCCAGGGTGGTTCAGTCTTGTATCAGAATCGTGATCCAGGCCCTTCGTATCCAAACAATTTCCTACACTTCTGACAATAAAGGATTGGTTGAGCTGCACCTAGCAACAAGCAAATGATTGATGAGGTCTGGTTTAAACGGATGCGGTTGGTTCATGGTTCTGCTTGGATAAAATGTACCTTGCTTTTGTTCCAAGGTTCATGGAGGTGGTGAATTTCAAGAGGTCCCAGATGGAATCCAAACTGAAATTTTCAATGATACTCATTTTCCTTTTTGGAAGTGAAGGGATAATGGGTTATGTCTGTAAGGGTGATCGAATATCCCAAGGAGTCCCGCTGTGAATTGGAAGGTGCTGCTCACCTCTTTCTCCCTACAATGTTTTGGTAAGGTCATGGTGGTCATACCGTATACGGGTAAGCACATTTTATCTCATTGTCTATGTGACCAAGGCAGGTTACTTTGCCAAATTGAGATTTAGTCATCAGTCGAGGTAGGGACGGAAGCGAGGCCTGACAGAACAGTGCTCATATCCAATTATTTCCTGAATTTTATGACATGCACATGAACTTAGTAGCAAGCAGAGGACAATGAACAAGATGATCTAAAAAAACATAATGTGACCTTCTATTCCGTCATATCAACCTAAAGACAGTGATCGCTGTTGTATTTATTTTTGTTGCAACTTTATTTTATTTTTCCATCATGCAGCCCTAACAGCCAATAAGTTGCACCTTGTTTTGTTAATTACTAATTAATGGAATACAGTGCATTATATCCCACCATTTATTTTCGCCAAAAAGCAGACCAAAAGAAACCTCTCCTTCCTGAATAATTCCATACTGCAACAGCCACCGAATATCGTCATGGATGTAACATTAGGTATACAATAAATTAACACTCCCCATATTCATCTAAATTCCAAATTTGAAACCAACCGTCCTTGGGAAAAGCATTTATGGTAATAACCACGGTTCTGAACCATCTACGTTTGCTCAAAAAATTTCACCCAGCAATCTAATAACAACATTCATGCAATCAAGAAATGAAAAGGTACCAATAACATACTCCCAATAGGGTGAACTTATTTTTGACACATGATTTGCGGGCCGTAAGTTACATAGTGATGCACTGGATGCTGTGAGAGAGAGAGAGAGAGGTTGTAAGAAAAGAAACATATCATTCTGAGACATAATGCGTATTGAACATATTAACTGTAAAGTAGAAGAAGATGAAGAGGCAGGACGACAGTAACCGACAGCCGCAAAATTCTAGTTACTTACTGGGCACACTCAGCTAGCCTTCCCAAATTTTGATTATCCAAAATTGCCAGAATGAGCTGCTTATTTTCATCCAAATACTGCACCAAAATATGACACGATTAGATTCAACAAGCAATAACTTTATTGAGGATCGAAAATAGCTATGTTATAAAATCTTTTTTCTATAGAGTAGATTCATTTAACATGCTAATAACTAGGAGTGCAATGTCCATAATAACACAGAGACCAGCGACTATCAAGCCTAACAGAGAGAGAAGAATGATGCAACGGTGTTTTCTAAATAAGAAAAGGCAATAATCTACCTTAAATAAATGCTGGCTTGAATATTAGTTTGATAATGTACTTCAAAATTCAAATATGAAAGATTGTTCCTACTAATTTAACATTAAAGCAATATTATAACAAGACACGTGTCAGCTCCCACCAATAGGTTAAGGAAAGCTATTCAGTTGAACCGTGACAAAAGATGTCGTGGATCCTCAGAGACTCATCGTAAAGTTGTGTCAAATAATATGAGAAAACGTAGTAAATGCATTAACCATCATATTGGAAAATGTAAAGAGCTAAGAAGCATAAATCCTGATGAATTCTAGCGAAGAACACAAACGACTGTGATATGACAAGAAGAGTTGGACCTATCGTACATATGGCATGGCCCAACAACATGCAGTACAGTTTAGAAGTTTCAGTTTCATAGATAAAGACGCATCACATTTTGAATAAGAAGCTGGGATCTAAACTTTATTTGATTTGCTATGTGATAAATTTATTCAAGAGTAGTTGAGAACAAAAGATAAAATAGAACAAAAAGAAACAAGGTGCAACCATTTTCAAGGATTTGATGATAAATTGATGGTAAAATGTGCAAAATTACAGTTTTAAGACTTGAACGACAAATATGTTAGAAGAGTTTAAATGAAGGCAGACTTCATCCTCACTTATCAAATTGCAAGCTATATCATCGTTTTATTAGAACATACAAAACTGAGGAGATTGCTAACAGAACTTCAATGAAATGAGAGTGTTAATCAACAGGTGTAAGTAGCAAGTATTGCTATTCAAGTAACAAGATCACGTATTGCTCAGGTAAAAGATAAAATCATTTAAAAAAATATTAGCACACAGATTCAATTGGAATCAAGGTTTATTTAGAGAAATGTGAGATGTGACACTGAACTATTAAAATTGGGCAAGTTAATCACCAAGTGGATAATAAATTGCAAGTTTTGCTACTCAAATTATGAGATCATACACAAATTCAATTGAATTATAAGATTGATCAGGATATTTAAAAAAAAAAAAAACCTTGGAGGATCTAAATCCTGTAATTTGATTTGTGATAAGAACACCTTGAACTTACATGTACATAGTAAAAACCGGAAAGCATCCTTGGGGTTTTTCTACATATAACTCCTCAATATTTCTTTAAAATACCAAAAAAAAGATCCTCGTGTTTAAGTTATTTCCATATAAATCCTCCTTAAAATAATAAAGCTTGCAAGAAAAACAACAAAATATCATTTCTTTCCTAATAATTTTCTGAAACAAGAGGGATAATTTGGAAACTGTACAACAATACAAGGAGCATCTTGTATTTCTGTCAAAATATAAGGAATTATGCGTTAAAAAAAATGCTCACACTCATGGCTGTTACAGTAACATATTTTCATGCGTACCAAAAAAAGTTGGAGCATATTATATAGTATACTAAATGGGAAGTAAAACAACGTGTTTGCCACATATGTGCATGCAGACACATACGAGGAAAATATGGAATGAGAAACTAGAAGGAAGCTATAGTATTTGGTCTATATTGCATCATAGTATGTTACAAACCTATTGATTATAAACATATCAAATGTTATCAAAACCTGGCAAATATAGTGAACAGAAGATATTTGTAACTTATATGAATCCATTAAGTTACAAAACTTTAAATAATTGCATTATAATTAAGGTTTCCATTAAGAGACCAAAGATATTTATAAGAAAGAAGAAAGAAAGTGTGACATAGTTCATATCCTAATTAGCCTACTAAAACCAAGTTTAATATGGAAAGGAGAAAGATGAAGCAAAAGAAGATAAACCAGGTGTGCTATGTATCTGTGCATCAACATCTTGAAGCCACAAAGTGCCTGTGCATGCCATCCACATATAGACTAGGCGCTGTATTTACAATTGGGTTGTGAACGTATCTGTCCCTTTACGTATTTAGATCAAGCAAGGAGCCATTTGCATAATATTTTGAGTTCTTTGAGTGATACACAGTCATTCATTTAATATTCATAGCAGAGATAAGTAGGACGAGAAGCAAGGAGACACAGCATGCTTGGATTGGTTTCATAGCCTCATTGTCCCATAAGGATCTATATTGGTAGACAACAGATGTACACACAGCAATATTTCAGATCTCACACAAAATATAGAAGGAACATAAGCGAGAACGATTAACTGCAGCTTGTGCTGGATTGAAATTTAACATAGGACATCCACAAACCCTAGAAGTTGACAGACTTTTCTTGAATCGCTTCTTTTGTTTCACCAGCCTTGCATAAGAAACAAACCACAAGAAAACTTATTAAAGTACTTTCTACTACACTATAACTTTGGTGAGGGTTGAGGGATATTAGTTTATGCTCTAACACGCCTTGGCCTTTTTGCAACGGTATAGTCTTTCTGAAAAACCATAATCAAATACATGTCCGGTGGGATTTTTTTCATGGGCTTTT
Source organism: Dracaena cambodiana (assembly GCA_036321105.1). Lineage (NCBI taxonomy): Eukaryota > Viridiplantae > Streptophyta > Magnoliopsida > Asparagales > Asparagaceae > Dracaena > Dracaena cambodiana. The sequence continues at coordinate 7,140,005 of JAYEPQ010000012.1, read as the reverse complement.
TGTGCAGCAATATTTTTTTTCCCCCCTTTTGAAGTCCACAAGTAATTTATGGGGAGGGTTGAGGCATACAGCCTTATGCTCTCACAGACCCATGATAGATATCTAAGTAGGCGTATGAAGGCATACTTTTTTTGCTAAGATCATTCTTGCACTATAACAGATCCTTGTTTCTAATAACCAAAGGAAGATAATATGCCTATTAATAATAATCAAGCAAAGTCAAGTACATAGTAGAAAAGTGGGCATCTGGCTGTATCTTGGCTCTGGTACATTCTTTGAGCATCAACCTCAGGCACATTTTTGAGCATTAACAAACTGAGCTGGGCTTGCAAAATTCAACAAACCAAGCTCAAGAAAGTCCACACGTAATCAAGGTGTAAATGAGTCAAATTCGAGTTGGCCTTTGGAATTCTAAGCTAAGCTTTTAAAATGTAGGCTTTATAAAGTTCAGCTAGTTTACAACCCCCGGTGTAATCATTGTGGTAGCTAGTGAACGATGGTCGTTGTAGCTTTCAGCTTTCACTTGTTAAATGACCCGAGTTAATTGGAAAGTGTAAGATGACTGCCCCAAAAAAAAAAAAAAAAAAAGGAAAAGTCACTCCCAGAAAAAGTAAAATAACTTTTCACAATTTGCTTCGCTTTAAAAAGTTGAAATTTACTCAGTTATATTTTAGGAGTTCTTTTTAAATAGACAACTCTAATAACTGAGCTACTAGTACGCTTCCAATAAATACATTGGAAATAATGAACTTCCACACGACATCGGTTGGGCTGAACCAAAACATAAATTTATATTTCAAGATTCTCAACTTCATTCTACTCTAATTTATTCTTTATTTGTAGGCTTGGTCCAAAGCCTCAGATCTTCCTTGTACACTCCAAACCCTATCCAATTCTCTTCCAACTTGTTGAGTTCTTCGCCAGCATGCTGCAGTCCGCCAGTAGCACTGCCTTGAGATATTTCTCTTCTAATAAAACTTGTCACCCTAATTCTCACATGCAAGTTCTTGATGTGACATAGTAAGACATTTTCACTATTTCCTAACCCCTCCTCTTACGAAGAATAAAAAAAATTCAAAACCAACTTTCCATTAAGATTAACTCACGCCATAGTCAGCATAAGCCTCTCCTATGCATACCGAGATGCTACCGAAGCCCGTATTCATGATGCTCCCCGTCACCCTTTCACCTTTTGACATCATAATCCTCATTAAGAGTGCTTCTTTCTTCTCAATGGTCCTTGGCATCTAGCACATGATGTTTCAGCATGACCACCAAATTAGATATGATGATCATCCAACTTGTCAAGGACACATTCTTGGCCTTTTACAATGACCTACTGTCAAAATTTTGGAATCACATCATGGATCACTACAAGGGTGAGATCAGATAGGACTCAAAATCAAATCGGGATTGCTGGTTTATTCATGATTTCACTTAAAGTTACAACAAGTCAGAGAAAAACAGAAATATAAACTGTAAAAACGAAATCAGAGCAGGGCAATCAAATCTTGCATTAAAATTCAAGTTTTCACCAAATGTAATTTGGCATTATGTGAATCGTCATAATGCTCGAATGATATGTTAACTGAAAACTAATTAAAACACTGAGGAAAAGGAGATGTTTGCTTGGAGAAATTCTAGAGGAGCTTATAACTTTTATAGAATTTATAATCCGAAACAAACTACTAATTATCGTTGGGAGTAACTAGAAATCTAAAGGTATGTCACACTTGAGTGAACAGAAAAGAATATGTAACTATCATGTTTTCATTATAATGCTACAATGTTTGCTTTTCTTTTTATTGAACTTAAGAAGCACAAGGAGATTGCTGCCTTTTTCTTGCTACAATCAAGATATTAAATACTGTCGATACCAATATGAATTATCATATCATATTTTGATGTATCTGATATAATATAGACCATATAATATCAGTACTTTTTTTTCAATATGCAAATATTTTATTGACGCATCCGATATTGCCAAGGTGATTCATGCAATATTTGCCTATTTCTGATATCATAAACCATTGGCCAACACAAATTCCCATAATTTAAACTTTGGTTGCAATATTCTATGGGAACCCAGCTACCCTTAGAATTTTATTAACTTTGAAGTTGCACAGAACTAAGGAGATTGCTAATGTAAGCTAATGGATATTTGCAAATAATTATGATAAAAAACTTTTAACATGGTTTGTATTATTTGTTGGTATAGAAAGAAAAGCTTTCCATTTTGTTTTCCATTCGAAGAAACCAATTTGACTGGATTGCCATGTCCATTGGATTGCAAGATTCAGCTAGAAATAAAGATCTATTTAATTTATAGAATGAAGATCCAATCTGATATTGATCCACTGTTCCATCCATGTTGAAGATGCCTGCAAAATGCTGGTATTAGCACTCAGATCATGTGTTGAATAATATACATAGGTGATTGAAAGTTCCAGGTAGGAAACTTGAGGTCTATTTATAGAATGAAAGAAAAACAGTTAGGTGCTTGACTGAGGCGTGACATTCACTGGATTGAAAAAGTCAGGTAGGAAAGGTTATATATGCTTAGAAAATAAAGATCCAATGTTCAATATATAATGAAGATGACTGTATGTTTCTGGTATCAGCAACCAAATCACGAGTCATAAGACATTGATAACACATAAAGCAGTCAGTGAAACATAAAATGGGTGCCCATGGACTCAACATGTCAAGGAGTCTTTCAACCATTTCAGATAGACTAAAAAATTAAAGTTGTGAAGATAGCCCCATGAGCGGGGAATAAGTTGCAACCAAAAATAGGCAATCTGGACACATCAACTATCAAGGAAGAAAAAGCACTGTTCACTTAGAAATAAAAGCAGGTTATGTATATGTATCTATGTGCGTGTACAACTTATTTTGGAAATAATCCCCATAATTTTAAGGATGGCTAACTCTTTTAAAAGGGTTAAAAGTAAAATTATGACTAATTTAAGGATATGGCTAATTTTGAAAGGAAGATAGATCAGGCAGTTTGACTTATTTAAGGATATGGTTAATTTTGAAAGGAAGAAAGAACAATTAGATTCTATAAAATGTCCTTAACATTTACTAGAAGATATGAATATGGCTATTATTACAATGTTTGAACATTATTTAAGACCCCATTTCACTGATTTAATGGAATTTCATCATTGAGAGAGATGTGAATCTGCAAAGGACAGTATGATCTCCATGATTTAGATATTTGGGAGGTGGTACTAAATAGGCATCTGCTAGATTTTTAAAAACCATAATACGTTTCGATCTTCTTCTTTAACCTCTCCACTATAGTGAACTAGATCGTAGCACATGACAATAGGAGACTCACAAGGTTTTTATTTGTTGATTCATGGGGAAAGTATGAACAGTCAAGGGGAAAGCACAAAACTCATAAAGAAGATTTTCCTTAAAAAACTACATGAAGAGATTGGGATATTGAAGCCAAAGTGTTGACGGAACACGTGCATGTTTTGAGTCCTATCACTTGTTTAGTGTCAGTATGGTTTTCTAATTTGTTCTGCACATGAGAAAAAACAATTTTTGACTGAATGTTTAAGACCTTTAAGCACAATGGCACATCTTAAAATTATAAGTCTGAATACAGCTTATATGATAGAACCAGATCCTGGTTCCAAATGCCAATTTAAGTCAAAGTCCACTTCGATGGTCACAAACAGGATCCAGGTGTTGATCACAAATCAGACAACATTGCCAATGTAAAGTCTGTGCATACCCATGGAACATGGGCTGACTCAACTTTAAAACGCCAAGTAGGGGAAAGGAGAAAGGAGATCAAACTTCGAGTTAGTTTTATTGATTCACGTATTAACTTGAATTATTCCTCAAGAGATTTCATGAGTATAGCCAGCAGAACTATCGGATGCTTCCCCCAAAAAAAAAAAAAAGAAAAGAGCTGCAGAGACCGTCAAATGAAGGGCAATGATAGCTTGTCCATTGGAGCCTAGGCTTCTATAATACCTCCATTACGTTAAACTACAAAAATATGAAAATCTATCAGAGGAATAAGAGCTCAACCTACTATGAAAATGTGAACGTGATAGAGCTATGAAAAATGGAATGCCAGCAAGTAAAAATGTCAAGAATGGGTTGTCATCACAACTTATACAAATGGAAAGACCTCACATTAGAGCTTCATTTTTTTCTCATATCTACGAAGACTTCTTGGTTTATGTAGAAGGATTATCAACGTGATCGATCCGGCGTGATTCTCTTTTAATTTATGTAGCCTACCCCCAAGTACTTGGAATAAAAGGCTTAGTTGTTGTTTTTTATCTACGAAGACTTCTTCCAACTAAAGTAAAATGTTGGAATATCAATATAATAGATTTGTGGTATGCTTTGCTTCGTGGTAAGGTATGCAGTATGCTACATTAGCAATATACGGTATAGAGGGGTAGGTTTAATCAAATTGGTGTTTGGGACTTCGGTACCTTTGGAAGCACTTTTAGAGTCATATCAATTAATATGGATGTATTATTGATGCATATGTGGATTATAGACAAAGAAGCGACATATTTTTCTTTCCATTGTTTAGGTCTTGAAAACTGCATAAAAAATTATTATGAAAAGGACAATTCTAACACTAAATACATTAACAAGGCTCATGAGATCAATTATCATTAGTTCTCTTCTTTTATTTTCGGATTGCAGGTTTTGGTGAATGCACAACGAATCCGAATACTGTATTGCAGTCCAAAGCGGAGTGCCGTGAATGAGGTAACACTAATCCAAATTAATTGGGTTCACAAAGGCAGCACTAGCAGAAATAGTAAAAGAAGATATGTTGTGCAGGCACAACCGTGGAAGCATTGTCGCAACGGGAAGGCAAGAAGGTACCTAGACACACCTACAGCTGATAGAAATAACTTGGTAAACTTAAAAGTGCAGTGAGATTATCAACCTACAAACAACAAGTTCGACAGTTCTCACCGCTGCAATGTGATTGCAATTCCTCCATTGCAGTAGTAGGAAATATACTTGGTGTTGGTTTTTTTTACATTTTTCCTCCTAATTTTACAACTTGGGCAATGTTTTTCAATATATATTTTTTTAAAGAAACATCAGTAGTACCGGTTCTGTGATTCAAGTTTCTTTCCCAATCAATTCACTCATTATCCTGAAAGGCAAAGAAATATTCACAACATTTTTGAACTAATCAGAAATACAATAAAGTTAGAAACATCAAATTTAAAGCTCAGATTTTTCCTATTCGTCTTTCTTATCGTTTGCCAGTAAGAATCATCCAAAAAAAAAAAAATCCTCCTTTTTGCCAAAAGAAGGATCAAAATCGCACCTTTACCAAACGCACACCACTACAGTACTAATTCCCAACAGAAAACACCACAACAACAAAACCCTAGAGAGAAATCAATATGAAATCAAGAGCCAAGATCAAAAAAGGGAATTTTTTTTTTTTCCAAATACCTTTTGAATTTGTTCAGTTGTGATGTTGGCAGGAGGGATTGAACCCATGGGCCCCACCGGTTGCGCCGGTTGTTGCTGCATACTTCTGTCTCTCTCTCCTCTCTGTGTACTATGTATCAGTAGTGGGTTGAAGAGAATAATGGGGATAAAAATGGAGGCAGAGGTTAGAGAAGGAGAGTTAGAGAGAAGAAGAGGGGAAAAGAGCGGCCAAAGCTTTTTTTTTGAGCGAGACAAACTTTTGTCAGGTAAAATAAAAGAGAGAGAGAGAGAGAGATAAGAGAGAGAGAGAGGCAGAGAGGACAGTTCAGGGGATATGAGAGAGAGAGAGAGACGGGGGGGCTTGTGCTGAGGTGCGCCGCGATCACCAACCGCAATCCAAACGGCAAGCGTGTGAAACCCTGGCGCCCAACCTGACACATACGCCGCATTCTTTTGGGAGTTTCTAAAGTGGCACACCATTTTTTCTAGTGAGCCCACTTAAAAATTTAGTTAAAAAAATAAGTTTGCCATCGATTTTTTCGATACTAATATTCTTACCTTCAAGCTCCATTCTATTTCTGTTCGTGATTAGATTCCGGACGAATTATATACTATCCAGAGTTACAGTCCAGATGGATGTCCGTCCGGACTGTAACTCTGGACGAACAATATACCGTCCGAGGTTAGACTCCGGATGGCATATTGTCCGTTTGGGGTCTAACTCCAAACGGTATATTGTTTGTCCGGGGTTACAGTCCGGACGGACAATATATCGTCCGGGATCTAACCCCAGACAGTGAATCTCTGGTCGGAATTACAGTCCAGACAGAGCTCATTTTGGCCAGACTGTTATTCTAGATGAAATATCCTTTATTTGTGGTTTCCACCTCGGAAAGTAGGTTTGGTTTTGAGTTTTTTCTAACTAATTAATAAGTATTAATACATTGAAAATATTGAATATAGGATACTTCAACACATTGAAAAGGTGGAGCCAACCGCAGTCATCTGAGGGATATAAGATTCATGATAACTTTGAGATTGAAATAAGCGCAATAATTACATGTTTTTGGTTAATATATATGCTGAGACAAATAAATAAGCTATTTTGTTGTTCTCAAATATTATATAAAATGCTTCTGAAGAAAATGTTGAAATTTTTATTTGCATAACATGCTATCACACTCTTTACTCATGATGGTATCGCACTCTCTACATGCATAATTACATCCAAGATTTAATTATGTAACAAACACAAAGAATTCATTTATCTCTCAAAATTGTACACAAAGTTAGCTCTTTCTAACTACAGATTTCATTAATAATACATAAATACGAAATTTAAATTCAAACAACAATGTGAATTCACACAATAAGAATTATGAATAAATTAGCCCATAATTAGAAACAACATTACATAAAAAAAATATATACAAAGTTTC
>JAYEPQ010000012.1:6915621-7128121 GCA_036321105.1 Dracaena cambodiana | reverse complement strand
AGTGTCAATCTAAGCCGTCTATGATACGCATGATTCAGACTTAACAAAAAGAAACTGCTCCCAAATTTCTATTAGGGGTATTTACAGATTTGTCCCTTACATCTTTATAAATTATAATTTAGTCCTTCCAAATCTTCTAAGTTATTACAATTTAGTCTCCTCCCTAACTTCCGTTAGCCCAGTTTATTTTTAGATCTGTTTTTTTAATTTTATCCCTCCTTAATTTATTCTTCCCTCTTCCTCCTCTCTTTTCCTTCTCTCTTCCTCCTCTTTTCTCCTTTTCTTCATTGGGTTTATTGGCTTCCCTCTTCTTTTTCTCTTCTATCTTTCTATTCTCCCCTCTTTTTTTTTATAGGGGTATTTAAGTTATTTCATTATTTAAAAAAGTAAAAATTAAATTCTGTCTTTGGACGAAAAAACTAATGGAGGGACTAAATTGTAGTAATTTAGAGGATTTGAAGGACTAAATTCTAAATATGAAGATTTGGGGACTAAATCATAATTTATAAAGATTTAAGAGACGTATCCCTTTCTATTAATAAGATGCAATAGAAAAAAAATACATTATCGATAATTTCACAAACAAAGCACCACGGAGTAGAACTAACAAAAAATAAACATAAAGCGCTTAAAGAGAGAAAATAGGAGAAGGGTGACCAAGAAAAAAAACCATTGGTATCGGCTCCGTAATGGAGTAGTATTGTTGTTCGCCACCTCGACTCGCCACCTCGACGCATTCCCCGACATCATCCCACACAGAAAGAACGAGTGCAACACCACATAATATTTCTAAAAACACAATATGTGCACATGCTATGCCTTCATAACTCCAAATATCCTAATTCATTGTAGCTCCTCCTAAAATACTCCAACCATCCCATGTATTGGTTATTTCTAAACGAGTCATGAATGATATAACAAATATAACCAGATCAGAGAGATTAAAAACTAAAAACTGCTAATTTCGTATGGAACTAGAAAACCTGCCCAACAAGAAACTTGAGCGGGGCTAGAACCTTAGTAGCAGCTTTATGTTGGAACGTGTGGAGAGAAAGAAATAGTAGAATCTTTACTTCTACTGTACGCCCATTACATACTTGTATTCGTATAGTTATTCATGATATTTTTCTTTGGGCAGATATACATTCGGATGAGGAGCGGATTCAGATCTCAGGTGGGACATCTGGTGATGAGGACAGCGACAATCTTCCTTCTACGGCCTAGACGTGATAAGCATGCATTTGGAGATTCCTTTGAAAACTTTTTTGAAGTTTTTGGTGGACTGATGTATTTTGTTGCCTTACTTGGTGGCATAGCAAAACTTTATGTACTCTTTGTTTACTTTTTTTCTAGGTAGCGTGATGTTTTTTTTGTGCTTCTTTTAAAATGTTATTGTAATTCTATTATCTACTTGTTAATGGAATGCGGAGGACTTCCACCCGCTGTCTTTTGCTCAAAAAAAAAAAAAAAAGCAACTTGAGCGGGACCGATTTTAATTGAAAGTAGAAACGAACGAGATGAAGAGGACCACAAACAAATTAAAGGCGCACATAGGACCACAACCTTGGTTTGTGTTTTCACGAACAGGTACAAAAAATCCAGGTGTACTGAAATTTGACAGATACCTGCCTACATTTTTTCAGAAACTTGATTTGATGCCCAGGAGCAAAGTTTAGTACCCACTATGATCCCATGGACCTACACTGTTGGATTTGCTTGCTATCCACAAAGAAAACTGTTGCAAATTGACTAACGATCTTTTTCTTGTGCTGCAAGAAAATAAAAGAAAAGGACATTGGAAGAAAATGGTACATTGTTTGGACAAAAGCGTATTGTCTGGTTAAGTTGTAAATGATATGATAACTTCAAAAGTTAACAAATCACCTATGGCTACAAAAGGATGCAGTGATTCACTGTACAGTCATTTGCAACCTTTTAATTGCAACATGCAACAAAACTTGAAAGTTGCTAATGCTGCAATTACGACAGACAATCAAACACGTAGAGGTCACTGGTTCGAATTCCTCCGAGTAAAAATAATTAGAATACAAGAGTATGCTACTTAGAACTCATTATGCAACAATTAATTTTTCTGTTCCACTGCGGTTTTGGTACATTAGCATAAATGTTTTCATTCTGGTAAGGTCAAAAAAGGAAAATAAATAAAATCAAAATGCTCAAAAAGGTAACCTTATGAAAGTTTTCAGGAAGGATCAGTGCAATGTTGTATAAGAAACAATAATAGAACCAAACTTTATACATCTACAGGCTATGAAAAGACCGTAGATCCTGGTAACAACTGTTGAGAAAATGTCTCATTTATAAGCTGAGGTTCATGATCAGTTGCAAAGCTTCAATGTATAACAAACTAACTCAATCGATGATTAAGAATTTTGATGCAGTAAAATCGTCTTCAATCACTTTTTATCATGAATAACTGAAGGATGATTATGCATATCTTGTAAATTTAACATTAGTGTGTGATGTTTTAAGTTTTTACTAAAATTACCGTGTACAGAATCTTGTTTACTTTACTAGTCACTAAATACATCAATTCTTCAAGTTTGTGTTCGTCCACCATACACACTAGATAAGAGAGCAGCAGTCATGCAGTTCACCAAGATGGGTACCAAACACAATATTTATAGAAATAAACATACATTTGCCTTCGCTCATTCATATGTACTAAACTCTTTTTTTTTTGGTAAGAATAACAAACCCCTAGAGCTTCATTAATATGTTTTCAATGAACCAACCAACAGAGAAAACGTAGAGCACAGGAAATATTAGGGGTGAACACGATCGCCGACTCCAACCGAAATCGGTCAGAGTTCGATTAGAAAAATTTTCCAGCAATAGTCGGAACCTTCTACTATCGGATCCGATCGGAAAACTCCAATTGATCGACTGACTGAACATCCTTAGAAAATATGCGCAGTACACAAAATAAGAGCTATAGCAAAACATAGAATGCACGAAGTTGTGTCTATCACAGAAGACATTAAATAATCATCATTAAAAAAAAAATGAGATAATAAGTGTAATCTTATCCATACTCTCATTTTCTCAAATGTAAGTTACCATTGTAGCATTGTGCCGGCAAATAAAAAACAATCTATCTTGGAATGCTCTTATCCCCAAAGATTTTCTATCTGGATAACACTAGCAGCACAAACCTCATTAAGGTCCTGGTAGCTATCTAGAGTGAGATGTGGTGTACACAGGTGACTTCAATCATGCACATGGAGGCAAGCGTCATTTTAATCATGCTTATATTGCTTTAATATAATATAACAACTAAAATTTTATTCTAATCAAAGATGACCATATCTAAGTCTACCAGTCAATTTCAGAATCTTACCAATAACCAGTGGCCCTTTTTTCTTCCCTGAAGAATAACAAACTCCTCACGTTTCTCACAGAAAGTTCTCGATGAAATAACAAACCAGCATATCAGTATGCAGCACATAAAGTATGACTAAGCAACCTAGGATGAAACACTCTCTCTCTCTCTCTATATATATAATTACTGTAGGTGAGCCACTAGCTCAGGAAAAGTTACGTGAGCTAGCAGCTAAAGTATAAAGATCCTATAATTTTTCTTCAATATTTTTTTTCAATTGTTATCTTTACCTCCTTAACTTCTTTAGGATTAAATTTCATAAATTTTGGAGTTTATTTACCCTTTCATCAACTGCAAATAAAATATTGTATTAATTAAAAACCGTTAATTTTGTTTTAACTTGATGGAAGATCAAATCAAAATTAAAACCTAAGAAATTGGGTAAGAGTGAACTTTAGGGGATCGAGATCATAATACAAAAGAATTTTTTTAAAAATATTATTGGAGATAGTGAAAGTGAACTGCAGCTCAGATAACTTGCGTGAGCTGTCAGTTTATTTCTATTTTTCTCATATATATATATATATATATATATATATATATATATATATATATATATATAAAAGTACATATTCCACTTATCTTTTGATGTCAATTCTCTTTTCCAAAAGCCACTTCTTTTGTGCCTATCCTTTAAAACTGCTTTATATCTAAAATATATCAAGCTGAAGACCACTGACTGCACACAGTCCTTATTTCAAACGTAGGCAGGTAGAGTCAGCTCAACTACCAACACTCATGCACATGTAATCATACGACGAATCATGCAAAAATACCACAATATAGTATAATCATAACTCAGAAAAAAGTCCGAGAAGGGTAGGCCTCTAGCAAACCATATGACTGGGAGAGTCAACATTCAACCTTCTGGCACACGAATGAATGACACACTGCAGCCATTGCGCGAGTGTTTACTGTGATGTTTTAAGCTACGGTCAGGTCTCCATTAACCATCACAGGAGTACCATCTCCTTTGTAGGAAGGTGGGGATGGACGCGAAACATCATTGCAAAAATCATTTGATGTTCAGTGCACTCTTTTCCCTTTTAAGTACCCTGGGATTAATTTGAGACCATGAAAACTTGCTCAAACAAGACTGGTTCGCCTCACTGAAAAAGGTGGAATAAGAGACTACAAGGGTGGCAAGGGATGGTGGAATTATGCTTCATAACTGGTCATATATGCCGCACCGGTTAGGGGGCGGAAACTGGAATATTTGTCGATATATTGATATGCCGGTCGATATTTAAAATACCACTAGTTGAGTAGGAATATGTGGCACTTGGATTTGTCACAAGGGAGCAACAAAACTACAACAATAGAGAGGATTGCTCATAATGACAGAACCTTTGAAATTCTCCTGCCATTGCATGGACTATCTTATCGTTCTTTATTTTAATGGAACACAGAACCCTAGTAATCCCATACATGCTAATTAAAAAACAAAAATAACTCGAATTCTTTTCTAATCCAAGATGGTCTAATCTAAGTTGCAGTCAATTTCAGAATTCTTACCAAGTGCTTTTTAGAGGTAAACATGGGGAGTGAATGAATGCAATGACAGGGACAAGAAAGAAGGGAGGAGATAGAGTGGGCCTAAACAAGAAATGCCTAACCCTGCACTGTATCTTGTCAAATTTGAGTAGCGCCATCTCCAGCAATTCCAAATTCAATCCATCGCGTGTTCAAATCCAACATAAACTCTCCCCCCGTCGCTCTCATTTCACTCTGGCAGGCTGATAAGGCCCCCCGATGACTTCATTGACTTGCATGCCCTATATAACGAGCACCCTTTGCCTCTCCTTTTGGTCATTGATTATTATCCAGAGTTGAGCCTCTTAAACATAAAAAAATGTCTGATTTCAACGACTCCTACGTCGCTAATAACAGTCCCTCTGCAACTGTAATGGGGGAGGTCACCGTAGCGGCCGTCATCATCATCTTCTTCCTCTTTATTGTTGCTCTCATCATCTACCTCCGCGCAAAGGGCTATTCGGGGACTATCGGCGCAGTCAGGCCTCTGTCTCGACGTTCAGAGTCCGATCCAAACCAGCTCAATCAGCCAAAGCAGGCACTTGATCCATCCGTCCTCAGCTCCCTCCCTGTTACAGTCTTTCGGCTTGAAGACTTCCAGGAGGAGGGTGGTCTCAAATGCTCAGTCTGTCTCTCGGAGTTGAGGGACGGCGAAAAGGCCAGGCTATTGCCCAAATGCAGGCACAGATTCCATGTCGAGTGCATTGACATGTGGTTCATGTCCAATTCGACGTGTCCTCTGTGTCGAAACCCTGTGGGGGAGGATAATAGCATCAAATCATCGTCAGAGAATATTGTCCAGCCTCTGGAAGTGGTTTCAGATTCTGGGAATTCGGCAGAATCGCAGAACTCCACCGCAAAGCCGGACGAAGGCAGTTCGAGTTTAGGAGCCTCATTTTCAGAGAAGAGGCAAGAAGGGATGTTGGTAATTGAGATACCCCGACGGGCAGTGGAGGGGCTTTCATCGACACTGAGTACGCCACTGACATCGAGTAGAATGCCTGCAGAAGGCATGAAGTCGCCGGCGTCAGAAAGACTGAGGTCTCTGAGAAGGATACTGAGCAGAGGCAGTCTGAGTAACCGTGTTGGAACTTCCTGCAGCAGTCCAAGAGCTCCAGATATTGAGCAAGGAACTCCACCTGGATCAGTAATGGCAACACAAAAGAATTCACAATCAGTCAGTCATTCCTGAGTTAGCAATCCAAAGCAAATGCTTATGTGAATATTGCAAGTTTGAGCTAGTGAATTTGTTATTTTTGAGAATTCTAGTGTATGAAGTTAGTAGTTTACTTGATAAATTTTTCCATCTAGTTTTCTGTTTCTACCCAACTCTAGCTTTTTAAGGAGTATTTTTTAAAGAATCGGATATTTAATTTGACCACTGAGATGACAAAGTAAAGATGCATCACTGTCAAAAATTAGGATAGTCTGAGAGTTGGCAAATGTTGACTGAGCAGGTTGTCTACACAAAGTGTTTCTTTTCCACAAGTAAAAGAAAGAAAATATCATCAGTATATTCTTGTTCATTCTGTATACTCTAATTCAAGTTCATTAGTAAGCATTTGATTGATTCGGTATATTGTAGCATGCATAAAAGAGCTAAACAGTAAAAAAAAAAAAAAACTCATTTAGCGTAAGGTTTGCTTAAGCTTAAGAGACTAAGCAGTAAAACCTGCAACAAGCATAAGAAGATCTGATCTGAATTTTTGTAGGAAGTTACTGGGAGAATATCTACAAATTTTATTTATTTGGAATAAAGGAGGGAAGACATCCCAATTTATTAATTAGGAATAACAAATCAAAGTCTCAAAATGTAAGAATATTTAGAAAAATATAGATACTTGATCTAAGAGGAGCTTGGTATAGTGGTAACCCATAGTTTGAAAAGTGAGGATATCTAAGTTTCAGGCCCAGATGTCGCATGTTACTGTATATATTAGGGGTATTTACTGGTTTGTCCCTCAAATCTTTATATATTATGATTTAGTACCCCAAATCTTCATATTTAGGATTTAACCCCCCAAATCTCCTAAGTTACTACAATTTAGTCCATCTCTCTAACTTTATTTAAATTTTGACATAATATTACCATTTTACCTCTCCTTATTCATTCTTTCTCTTCTCCTCCTTCTCTCTTCTCCTTTTCTTCATTATTCCTTCTTTCTCTTCCTTCTCTCTTCCTCCTCTTTTCTTCATTGGGAAAAGAGAGGAGGAAGAGAGAAGGAGAAGAGAGGAGGAATAATGAAGAAAAGGAAAAGAGAAGAAGAAGAGAGGAGGAGAAGAGAGGAGGAAGAGAAAGAATTAATAAAGAGAGATAAAATGATAATATCAGGTCAAAAATTAAAGGAAGTTAGAGAGGATGACTAAATTGTAGTAACTTAAGAGATTTGGAGGACTAAATCCTAAATATAAAGATATGGAGGACTAAATCATAATATATAAAGATTTGAAGGACAAACCAGTAAATACTCTTATATATTATCACTTATGGCTACATATAAGATATTCTAAAACAAAAGATAAAAAGAGTACAAAAACGATCAGATCACAAAAAATATAATCGACAATCGTTAATCATCCATGAAAAATCCACGTGTTGATCATCCACCTCCTATATTCATTATCCCTACTTCTCACTCCGATGTCTTTGTCAAGGTAAGTATTTAGTGATATCCTAACGTGAAACTATTTCAATTTCTTACTGGCTGTCCGTTGTAGCTTCTCCGGCACTCCCATACATTATGCATATATGCACTCCCCGACAAGTCCAAAACTACATTGTCCAACTACTGTGGCCACCACCCATCATCGGCGCCACTATGGCCACTTCACAAACCCCACCAACATCCCATCATGTGTAGTTAGTACCCAAGAAACTAACAAGCTTCAGCAAATATATTGCGATGAGTGATACTTTTGTCGAGAATGATGTAATGTCTGCCAAGCAAGTAGCGAGTCGTCACGAATGAAGAAGCCACTCTGGCTTCCTCTAATCAACTAGTAGTCCATAGAGATATCGAATCCAAATCACCTCAGAAATCCGACAAAATATTTTGTTGCTGATCAACATTACAAAATACAGACCCTCTTATTTACCTAATAGCACAACACATGATTCATCTCCTTAAAGTATTTCATGTTTTGAGTCTTTTGACTCCACAATGGATTGAACTCAACTCTACACGTCATGCGCTACCATCACATAAACGAAACCCTTGAGCATGTGAGTTCTTGTGCCAGTGCCCACACACATCCCTGACTAGGAGCAAACCCCGGCACGTAAGTTCACGAGCTGGGATCCACACACCTCCCCAGTTGGTGAGCAATCGGCCTCCACTCCATTGGATCAACGAGGAAAAAGAGGACTCTTCTTTTTCTTTTGAAATTTGAATTTCAAATTCAAAACTAAAGTCTCTTCACGGACTTCACCCTTCGCTGGTACCTTAATGGCCACTGTCAAAGGGGTATTTATAGATCTGCATCTTAAATCTTTATAAATTATAATTTTGGTCCTTTAAGTTAATACAATTTAGTCTCCCAATTTATATTTTGGTCCGATTTTTTTGTTTTACCCTGCTTTCGTTAACTTAATTCTCACTTCCTCTTCCTCCTATCTTTTTAGTTCTTATTGGGTTTCTCCATTCTTCTTCTCTTCTCTTTATTCATTTATTGGATTCTCCCTCTCTATATTGAGACCAAATATATTATTCTCCACTAAATGTATTAAAGTTAGAAATGAATTTATCCAATATAGAGAGGGAGAATCCAATAAATGAATTTATATTGAGTCATAAATATTTAATACATTTAGTGAAGAATAATATATTTGGTTTTCATATAGAGAGGAAGAACCCAATAAATGAATAGAGAGAAGAATAAGGGGGAATACAATAAGAACTAAGAAAATAGGGAGAAGAGAAAATATAATTAAGTGAAAAAAACTAGGGTAAAACGGAAAAATCGGACCAAAATATAAACTGGGGACTAAATTGTAGTAAGTTAAAATATTTAGAAAACTAAATTCTAAATATAAAGATTTAGGGACTAAATTATAATTTATAAAGATTTAAAGGATAGATGTTTAGATACCCCTGTTATCAATGCCATTCGATGTCCTTTCTTCTCCATCTATTTCATCACTGTTGTCCCTCCAGTCGAGATCTCCTGTCAACACATATTATTGGCGAGTTAGTCGCCTCTTTCGAATGTGGTCATCCTAGCCCTTCACATAGTTTCACAACAACATGAGCATATGATCTACCGCCTTGCATCTTGTCGCGTGACACGCATAATGATGGGAAATTGAATTGGCATTTTGAAACTTCAAGTCTAAAATTTGAATGCACCTCGTCGTCAGTCATCGTACCTTGCCAAATGTACGAATTTGACACTGCCTATAACCGAACTCCTCCGTGGCATGGCCAACAACTGTTGCCTCTCATGTAGATGACAATAGTCTCGGAGCCATCAAATTACCAAATTAACGACAACGTATGCCAACGCCATGTCTTTTGCAACCATCTAAATAGCCTCGGATTTTGTCATCTCCTATTGTGTTCATATCCAATACCTCACTGAACTCAAATGTTGAAATTAAAATCTAAGCTCATCTTTAACATGTTTCATCACCGTTAGCTATATGCTTAGCCATAAAAGCTTAAGCATTGGCCCCACCACTGTACGGCCGTATGCTCTGCCTCAACATCCCTAACGCCACCACCGCACAGCCATCTGTGCCTCAAGTTCCCGAGCCCACTGCAGATCTCAAGTAAGTGAAACGAGTTGTTATATTAAGAAAAATTTCTCATGTCTGACAGGACAGAAGGAAAATTGGAATTTGTGGTGGCGAATTAGCAAAGAAATAGAATTTTTGAAATAAATTGGGAATTACACATCCAGTCTTTCATAAATTACTTGAGAAAAATATTTTGAAAAAACAAAGCTCATGTTATTAATTTTCATAATATCATCTTTCTAAGTAATATTAAAGTTGGATTTTTACATATCTGTTCCTTAAATCTTTAAAAATTAGAATTTATTCCTTAAATCTTCGTATTTATAATTTAATTCTCCAAATCTTTTAAGTTATCTCACTTTAGCCTCCAATCATATTTTTGGTCCGAATTTTCCGTTATATCATTTAGTTATTTTACTTTAATCTTCATTTTTCTCTTACTTTTCTCTTTTTCTTCTTATTGGGTTCCCTTCTTCATTCTTCTACTCTTTCTTTTACCTTCCAGTTAATCTCTAAAATGAAGTAACTCAGAGGAATCCAATAAGAAGTAAGAAGCGAGGGAGAAAAAAAGAATAGAGAGAATCCAATAAGAAGAGAAAGAGAAGAGGAAGAGGGAAGAGATAACTAAAGTGAAATAAATCAAGGGTATAATAGAAAATTCATATAAAAAATATGGCTAAGAGACTAAAGTGAAGTAATTTAAAAGATTTGAAAATTAAATTATAAATATAAAAATTTAAAGGACTAAATTCTAATTTTTATAGATGTAAGGGACAGATATGTGAAAACCCTATTAAAATTTTAGGATCAATACATATAGCATAACTTACATAAAATAATTTTGAGATTCTAACTAAATTCTAATTAAATCTTATCAAATTACTAAACCTTTAATATAGATAAACTTGATCTAATAGTGTCTCTGTCAATGTCTCCCTCACACAAATCAATTCGATCTGATCAATTTATACCAATTTTATAGCTAGATCAACACGTCTTTGATAAGATCCAAACCCAGTGAAAAAATGATGTTGACCCTCCCCAAGAAAGTAAGGAAAGGAGCTATCTTTCACCTTAAGACAGCTCGAAACTCCTTGGATCAGAGGCTCCTCATGCCTCCAATATACTCGTCTCTTGGTCAGAGGAGCAGAGGACACTGATATACGGCGTTACCTCTCCGACAGTCAATAACCCAGCTCTGGCAAGTTGGGAGCAGCCTAAGACAACTCTGGCCAGTCCCAACTTATAGAAAAGGTATCGCTTTTCACCATGGAAAAGTCAAGATTTGGCAAAATTCAGTCTATAAACTTCTTTACTTTCTTCCCTACACCTAATTTTGGACCAGATATAACAGATCCTGAAGACTAGAACCAAAAACAGGTGGAAAGGCACCAACTTTATGCAACAAATACCAAAAACAGCAGAAGAAAAAGGGAAAAAGAAGAAGAAAAACCTAAAAAAATTAACTTTTGGAAGTTGACGGAGCATGGGAGAGGGGAGCAGAGGCCGGAGCAGGCACTCCGACGCTCCCCTCCTCCCCCTGTAGATCAGGGGCTAAAATAAAAAAATAATTAACTGCAACAAATCAAATTTTATTCCCCAATTGTTAAACTTGAGGATTAAAAGAATTCAAATCCCAACTAAAGGGCGAATTCTAAATGCGCACCACTTTCCTCTTAGTGAGCGGCCCCCAAATCCCTAGTGAAATACCTTGTGAAACCGGTCCCAAATCGATGCGATTTACTCTGACGTTTGTTTTTTTTTTTTTTTTTTTTATATATATATTTGGTTGCGATGGAGAAAAATATTTGTAAATGGGTTAGATATGGGCTTTAGAGAGGTGTGCTCACTAAAAAGAAACCATGCCATTTTTGAGGGAATTATAAATAATTACAAATTTGTTATCTATTTTTTGACTAAATTATCTTTTTAAATTCCAAATAAAAACTTAGAATTTAAAACTACAATTCATTGTTTCTTCTTCTGTTTTTTTTCTAAAAAACTAAAAAAAAAATTAAGTAGAATTTAAGTAAAAAAAAATATATCTCTCACGAACTTATCGATTTGATTTTAACTCCCTAAAACTTTTACATTAGTGTTCCTAAAAAAATTTGGAAGAACTTTAAATTCTTCGAATTTATTGTGACAAGTGGAATTAAAGTTTGGAATTTGAGTTTTTTTATTCAAATAGAAAATTCCAAATATATAATTGGTATCGGAGGACAAATATAAGGTACAATTTAAAATTATTCTTAGTTTGTTTTATGTGTATTTATTTGCAATTTATTGTTACTTATATTTTTTTGTTAGGGAGACATCGGTTGCTGGTCGGGTTTTAATACCCGACCAAATAATTATTAAGTCGGGTATTAATACCCGACCAACATATTTTTACCTTGGGAATTAATATCCAACTCAAAAAATTTTAAAAAAATTTGAGATGGGACGACACAAGGGAGGGTTAAAATTAGAAAAAATTTTAGATGTAGAGAGTAAATTGGTGGTATTTCAAAATGAAAATTTGGGTTAAAAAGTAATCAGGATGATGTTAAGAGTAAATTGCAGCGTGTAAATAGAATTTTCCCATTTTTGGTCCAAAAATAAAAAGGCATACTTGAACTTTTGGGAACTTATCCTATGGGTGCTCACTAAGAGAAAAGTGGTGCTCATTTAGAATTTCCCCAACTAAAGGATGTGCATGTAGTTTCCAATATGTAATAATTTACTATCATAGTCTTCAAGAAGACTGATGACCTCAGAAACCATAAGAATATGTGCTAATAAGACTCAATTTTATGAATCACCACCAGATTCTTTACCTAACCTTCAAATACAAATTATGTCAGTCAGAATTTATACCAGCACATGTGGTAAAAAGCAAGTACAAGTGTGTTTCCAAAATCTGCACATGATGATGAATAACAAGTCTAAGATATCCTACATTACCAAGCCAATATAGTAATATTCTGTATTAAAAAATACAATTTATTCTTCAATTATAGAAATTCCTAAACAAAGCAGCAGTCTATTATAGTATGCTAGCATCATGTGCTTGGGTGCTTTCTGCCTCTTCTGAAGGCAAGAGGCCAAAGTATGAACCCACAGCCAAAGCCACCAGTCAAACTTGGGCTCTTCTCTTCTCCCTCTCATAACTTCAATTCAAATCCCAAATGACAGCCCACGGTGGACCTTACCAGAACACTGTAACTCTCTCCCAAGTCCCAACCCACCCACACAGCCTAACAAATCCTTAAGAACTGTATCATATATAAGGAAGCATAGTGATGAGCGTCGGTAATTTTTACTATAGCGATATGGATACTGGACCATCGCATGATTATTTAGTATCCACAGTGTGGTATGTCTATTACTGTTTTCAAAACCGGTTGTGAAACTAGTAATACCTAACAGTATGCCATAATTCAGTAATGCATGTGTGTTGCTGGGTCCTCAATGTATAGGCACTTATATAATATATAGAAATAGTGCTATTTTATCTATCACATAGTTTTAAATAATTTAACTTGATACTTTGATCGAGCCCATAATAAATGATTGTGATATATTTTACTTGTACCGATTTTATGTTAATCACGTTTACCTAATTTATGCCATCACTTACAACACAAAGATATCATGCTCACATGCACTTTCTCTACTACGCTTTTATATCTTTATATATTACTTGCTGCATGTAATCTCCTAAATTCAAAACCCAGATTTCAAGAAAGTGGAAGAAGAACTTGTCTCAACTGCGAATCCATACTTCATCGATCAGGCGAAGCGCCAGTGATGGGTAGATGACATGAAGCTTGACCACTGTACATATTTTCCTTTTGTCTCAGGCATTGTTCTATTTCTTTTGATCTTTTGTTATTGTACATCAAAGAATAGTGTGCCACTTAATGACATGTTATTATCTATATATGATATGATAGTAGTTAAGGTTATTTCAAAATCATATGCATGTAGGGTAGACTTGTGTAATTTAAGAAACGCACGCCATTTAGGAAGTAGTTGAAAATGGAGACATTACAATTGCCATGGGTGTGGAGCCAACAACTTTATTTTATTTTATTTATTTTTATATGCATTATTAATTTACTTCTTAATGAGGGACACTATTATGAATGAACTATTGTTACACTATGTATCGTTGAACTCTGATAAATGTAATGTTCGATGGGAATGGAGGAGGGTGGAGGGGATACCCACTGTTTATGCTAAAAAAAATAATTTATGGATAAGCATATCACATATATTAATCTATGCATATTAGTAGTATAATGTTTACCATTACTTCTCCCTTTGACTTTTTCTAATGTAATCTGAGTTCTTATCATACCTCAAATCATCTGATTTATGTTGTAATCCTTTTTTTTTCCCTTCTAGTTCCTATCGATGGATCTGACGTTTTCGATAGGAATTTCGAAACTTTAGATTCTGGAGATAATAATAGTGTAGTTTTATACCTTACAAACTAATCCTTCCCTGTTATATCCAAAAAATATTAAAAAATATTCTGACACCCTCAAAAATAAATAAATAAATAAACATAAAAATTCTGCCACTGAGAAATAAGCTGATGGGGAAAATTAAAAGCATTATTCTCTCAGTTTCGGTGGATAAACATCTCTCAACAGAATATTCAGGACACGCCACATTCTATTAAAAAATGCATACATATTATATTCTTTAACGTCTGGTTTTAAACAGGTACATTATTAGAGGGCGAAAACATTTACAGTTCTGGTGCGGAAGAAAACCACGACTTCAGAGCCACTCGAGATGGGTCCTCTATGGAGGATGCTGACCAAGACATATGACTAGATATAGATTTGACATAACAAAACTACAAGGAAATATAATAATTGTAGGTTTTTGCTATTTGTAAGGAGGATTGTTATTATGTATTCTGGTAGTTGTTCTATGTAAACTGTTTTATGTTCTATTAAGCATTTTTAATGGAATGCCGTCATTAATTAAAAAAAAAGACATTTCTCTCAAGATCTGATAAATCAAACCTGGGGAGAAATTGCAACTTTTGAATAATCAAACCTTCACCTCCTTGACTATCAACAGCTATTCTCAATGCTTTGATGCAGAAAACTAATGCACACCCTCTCACTCAGTTAAGCCCACTTGGAAACATGAGAAAAAGTCTATATTATAATGAATGAATTGGTTAATTTTTTCCCTTCAACTTGAGATCAGCTAAAAAATAGAATAGGCCAAAATTTCTATAATTTTCATTGAATAAATAAGGACCTCAAGGACAGCAAGTTGATCTCTGTAAGCACATGGAACCAGCTCACATGGTCAAGGTTGGGTTCTCTCCATACACATCTCATGCTCAATTCTCTCAGTTAATTATTCTTGCACATTTCGTCTCCTTCCAGTTTCAGCCTCTCTCTCCTTAAAAAAAATTCCAAGAACCAGGCCCTATATAGCTCATCCTTTCCTTGACTCCTTGGCACCCAAAAACCAAAATCCAATTCTCAAGGTTTCACAACTCAGCAGCAATGGATCCAAACCAACAGATGAATAACGATGTAGGCCTCTCTGCTACTGTAAGTGGGCAGATCTCAGTAGCAGCAGTTATCCTGATCTTCATTACCTTCATTGCCATATTAATTCTCTACCTTCGTGCTAAAGGTTATTCCGGCACCATTGGCTCATCTAGGTCTCGCCGGCTTGTCTTTGCCCCCGATGAGCCCGGTCTTGCTCGACACGCTCTTGATCCATCAATCCTCAACTCCCTCCCTATTACTATCTTCCAGTCGAAGGATTTGAAGGAGGACAGTTGCCTTGAATGTGCAGTCTGCCTCTGTGAGCTAGAGGATGGAGAAGAGGTCCGCTTGCTTCCCAAATGCAACCATGGCTTCCATGTCGAATGCATCGACATGTGGTTCCATTCAAACAGTACCTGCCCTCTCTGCCGCAGACTCATCGATGGTGAGACTAGTACTGCTGTGACTGAAACGTCGGTGGAGATTCCAACTGAACCTCTGGAGGCAGGTCTGAATACCCTGAGTGAAGGAAGTTCAAGCTATGCAGGTACTTCGAGGAAGAGAAAGGAGGGAATCCTGGTGATTGATATACCAACACGAATAGTTGGGGCATTTTCATCATCCAGCACGCCTCTGCCATCAAGCAAGGTACCATCGAATTCACCACTGCCGACCAGTAGGCTACTGGAGGAGATAAAATCTCCAGTTTTTGAAAGGATGAAGTCAATGAAAAGGGTTTAGAAAAAGTGAGTTTCAAGGGGGCAAGTGCTTCGTATAGGCCTGTAGGATGTGATATTGAGCAAGGGGGGCTTGCTGTCCCCAAGTGTCAGTGAGTTCTGAATAATTGGGAAGGAACTTGCTTATTGTAATTAAGTACATATGATATGGTGAAGCTAAGCTTCACTGATTTTTGATGTTTGGGAGGTTTATCAGATTTTTACTTTATTTTTTTTTTTTTCCTGCTTATCTGAACAACCACAAACTCTTTCTATTCTTTCAATTGAAAAACTCTTGCCCCTTGAAGAATTTGACAGGCAGAAACTAGTTTTTCCTTTCAGTTGTTGAAGACGATCTATTGATGACTTTGTTGAATTCATAGTCTAAGGCTCTATCAACATTAGTGCTTCAGAGTTGGTGAAGCCGCAATCCCTACGTGCTTTTTGAGGATATCCATGCCACTTATTTCTCATCCTTCAGCATTTTCAAATTTGACAGGTATTTTTTTCATGGGGTTTTTATATATCTGTCTCTTAAATATTTAAAAATTAGAATTTAATCTCTCAAATATTCATATTTATAATTTAGTTCCCCAAATCCTTTAACTTATCACAATTTAGTCCGACAAACATATTTTTGGCCCGAATTTCCCGTTATACCCCTAAGTTACTTTACTTTAGTTTTACCTTCCCTCTTCCTCCCCTCTTCCTCTTCATATTGGATTCCTCTCTCCATTCTTCTACTCTCTCTCTTCCCTCCCAGTTAATTTCTAAAGTGAAATAACTCAGAAGAACCTAATAAGAAGAGGGAAGAGAGATAGAAGAATGGAGAGGGAAACCAATAAGAAGAGGAAGAGAGGAGGAAGAGGAAAAAGAGGACTAAAGTGAATTAACTCAGGGTATAACGAAAAATTTGGACAAAAAATATGGCTGGGGGACTAAATTATGGTAACTTAAAGGATTTGGGATTAAATTATAAATATGAAGATTTTGTGGACTAAATTCTAATTTTTAAAGATAAGGGACAGATATGTAAAAACCCCTTTTTTCATTTAAAAAATTGTTCTCCATTTGTATGATTTAGTTTGTCTCTCTACTAAGTGTAAACCAGGATCTAATTGTACCATTAAACTTACAGGCTGATTGAGTTTTTGACATTGTGTATACTACTAGTAGTAAAATTGCTCCCAGATGATTCGTAGCTTTCCGGTTCTAAAATGAATTAAACCATTAGTAGTAACAGATTCTACTGAGAGAAGCATCTACTATTAAAGTATGATGGTGCTTTTTTAGTAAGGTGTCTTGAGTCTTTTCGAAGGATATTCTATCTCTTCTTTTGGGGAAAAAAGGCAAAGCAAGGGAAGGAGAGGAGATTCTCTACCTATTAGTGTATCACAATGATAAAATCTCTCACAATTGTACAGGAGATATGAGTTCAAATTTTGCTCAGAGCAGGCTATGTCCTGCTTCTTCTTTAATAGGGGTGTTGGTGGGGGTTGATGTACCCTTATAATTGTGTGATTGGGGACCAGATCAAGTTGTGTCCTATTTCCCAATCAAAATGAAAGATGACATAGCGCAAGAGAAGTTTAAAGAGATCGGCCCATCAAGAGAGTTGCAAGTTGAATAAAATAGTCTTCATAAAATAGTCTTCAAGTGATGACGACCCGCAAGCTACCACTATTGGACGCAAGCTGTAATTTTGAGCACTTTAGAAAATTAGAACAATGTAGATATAGTTCTGTTCTACCTTTGGTTTAATGGATGACTTTCCATTATTGTTGTATAAATCTAAAATAACAAATAACAATGGAAGAAACCGCAGCACAAGCATCGCTGGAAGCATTTTTTTTTTTTTTGGGTATTTACATATTTGTCCCTTACATCTTTATAAATTATGATTTAGTCCCCCAAATCTTCATATTTAGGATTTAGTCTCCCAAAACCTCTAAATTACTACAATTTAGTCCCTCCGTTAGTTTTTTTTGTCCAAATAAACGGCAGAATTTAATATTTACTTTTTTTTAAATAATAAAATGACTTAAATACCCCTATGAAGAAAAAGAGGAGGAAGAATAGAGAGATAGAAGAGAAGAAGAAGAAGGGAAAAAGTCAATGAATCCAATGAAGAAAAGGAGAAGAAAGGAGGAAGAGAGAAGGAGAAGAGAGGAGGAAGATGAAAGGAGAAGAGATGAGGAAGAATGAAGAAATGTAGTCAAGCTTGATCTAACAGTACTTTCATATTTCCTCAAGAACAACAAATATCAACATTATCATAGCATTACAACTTTCAAATTTTGATCTTTTAAAGTACACCATGTACAAGACTAACCTTATCGGATTAGCTATAACCCTAATATAGGGGTTCAGCACAAATTCGTATGTTCTCTGCACTAGATTTGGGCATCAATTACTCGACAAAATGCAATATGTTTGTCGCCAAGAAAGACTTCTTGGAACCATTTTGATTAATGTCTTGAAACTAAAACAAAAATAATGGCATTCCTCGCAATTTAATTACTAAATCCCTTCCCAATCAAATAACGCCCAATTGGATCATTTGGTTATAAAAAAAAGAAAAGAAAAGAAAAGAAATTAAATCAAACAAATTCAACGCTCGAATATACTCAAGAACAAAAAATTTAAACATCAAACAGGATCATTACAAACAAATATCGATTAAAATGAACAAAAATTAGGGTTTTAGATCTCATATACCTTGGCACCTTGCTGAGAGAAATTGAGAAGCTCCGTTAGGGCTTTTACCCTCGAACTGGAAAATTTTTGTTACCACAGGCTATTTGGTAACTATTTAGGCCACGTTTAGGAACAGAGCTTAGAAAATTTGATGAAGATTTTAGGGGGAGATATTAATTCTATTTTTTTTTAAGGTTTTAACTCTAATTTCCACTCCATTAAGAGCGACTTTTAGACGTAGCTATATATAAATTATGTTTAATTAAACCCTAATTAAATATAATATAGAAGATTTATTCACTATTATGCTTTAAAAAAAAAATCTAATTTCCTAAACTCCAATTTATGAAATGATTTAATTGTACAGGGTGTTTGATAGGAGGTAATATACATGAAAATATTTATATAATACAAATTATGGTAATACAGTGGAATTTTAAAAATTGGAATGGAGTTTTGACAAACTACAAAATTTTGGAGTTATAACAATGTTAGAGTAGAGATATTGTAATTATTTGAATTTCACCTAAATTTTCTACTTTTTTGTATGAAGATTGTGATTGTAAGTGACGAAGAATTCAATTATTTTTATAAAATAATATCTCGTTTTTTAAGACTGGATAGCATATTCTTTATTTTATTTTATTTTTAACTTCAAAAGATAGATAAACTTAACCTCTAAGTGTCGACCTCTTTGAAATCTACATTCTCCTAATGCAATGCAAGTGTACCCATTTGATTTACTTGTCTCATCGTTCTCAAGAATCATTAAAAAGAAATATAATTTTAAACTATATTATTATGCATATATATAATATGAATGAGTTATATAACATACATATGATAATGCTATCATATAGGTCGTCTGGGTTCAAGTGTGTGGGTCCATCATCCGCCCCCGGTGAAAGTAATGTAGTACGGGAAAAAAAAGAACACTAAGGGTGTGTTTGTTTGCGTGGAAGTAGACTAGAAGTAGTGAAAGTAAGCATAATTCCACTGCTTCAAGTGTTTGTTTAGCAAAAAAATAAAAAAAAAACTTGAAAGTTACTTCTTATATGCTGAAATAGCATCTACGTGGCACCTTACTTCTAAAATTTTCTTCCTCACATTTTGATTTGAAAGAGCTTTAGGAAGTAGAAGATCGAGACAATCAAAATAATTTTTTATTTACATGTCATCATTACCATTCAAAGTTGTACTTTTAAACATAGAAAATAAATTAAATAATATAAGTATTGTTTTAATTAATCAATTAAACAATACTCACAACGAGCACAAGAAGTAATCTCTTCCTCTACTTCCATCTTGAAAGTTACTTCATAATTTCATCTCTACTTCTAATATCCAAACACAGCCGATTTGATTTTGTGTTTAGTCTCTTTGGCTATAGGACCAATGCGATAGAATTGACCTGGTTCGTTGTTTTGGCCACTATTGATTCATGTATTATACTTAACTATTATTCATGGAAATTCTCATCAATTTTGAATAGGGGTGAGCATCGGTCGGTTCGGTTCGGTTTTTTTTAAAAAACCCAACCGAAAATCGAACCGAACTTATAAAACCGAAACCGAACCGACCGAAAAAAAGTGAAAACCGAAAACCGAACCAAATTTTTGGTTCGGTTCGGTTCGGTTCGGTTTTCGTTTTTTAGGATTTGAAACTAATTATGTTATAAACGGATGTTTTTTATAGGAAAAATAATAATTTTCTTTCTATTTTTTTCTTTTTCTACTTATGAAAATAACAATCACATATTTTTCATTAAAAATTTAAAAGAAAAACAGATTGAAAATAAATCAAAGAAAAAAAATAAGTTATAATTCTAAAAGTTCGGTTTTTTCGGTCGGTTTCGGTTGGAGCTAAAACCACCGAAACCCGACCCGAAACCCGTAAAGAATTTCGGTTTTTAAACCGAACCGAACCGAAAACCGAATAAACCGAACCGATCGGTTCGGTTCGGTTCGGTTTTGCGGTTCGGTTCGGTTTTTTCGGTTTTATGCTCGGCCCTAATTTTGAAGGATACACGAGCTAGCACAACAAAACAGAAGATTGCTAACAAGAAAGAAAAGCAATCTCTCAAGACTGACTAGGTACAAAGTACAAACACTAGCAACTGATCTTCTTAGGACTATATACACAATAACATATTAGACTTGTTATACATAATGCATCATTTCCCATATATCGAAATTATAATTTCTCATAAGAAGTAACCAACTTGTTATACAATATAAATGTTCAACGAAACAGAAATTAACATACAAGCACTCATCTTCTTTCTCTACACAATAGATATAGTCACCTTTAACGCCAATGTCTGTAAACATTTCATAATTCATGGATACTTACATCATAAACTCTCTTGTCCACTGTAGAAGGATTTGGACTTTTTCTTAGACATTTTATGAATAAATATGAGCAATGAAGGTGAGCAAGCACATGCAAATTTAGATTGTGATTTTATTTCTTGTTCCATGTGTGCCTACTTCTTGATAAACATCTTGAAAACTCCTGTCAAGAAATATCTTGGCTTGGTAATTTGATACTTAATACAGATATCTTACAAAAATATCCAAAATATTATTGTATATAGACACACATCTATAAGTTTTGAACCTATTTTTTGATTTAAAAAACAAAACGATGAAGGAATAAAGAAAACCACAAATAATATACCATTCTACGCTATTTTTATTATTCTCTCTTCCTTTGCAAAGTGTTGTATATTACTAAACGAAAGGGAGATTAAAAAAAATAGATTTAGTTTAAAAAAAAAAAAAAATCAAACAACTGAGAGAAAAAAAGGACTGCCTCATTCCAATTTTCCTGAACTTTCAATATTAATTAGTTTCAAACAAATTGATAAAGGCTTTTAGTTTGAACTCATCATATAATGAATGGTTGATGATCATTTTAATTAGATAGGATAACTTCGTAATAACTACCCACTTACCCATCAATCTCTCCGTATCAATTATTTTTAAACTAATTTTACGCATTCCTTTCCCGCGACTTTCCCCAAAAGCTCTAAAAAAAGGTCCATCAGAGTTAACAAGAGGCAATGGATTTGAGCAAAAGTCAAAAAAAAAAAATTAACTAGATTATCTATGTGAATGAAGGTATTTATCAGAAATAACATCTATTCTCATCCTTATTTCTAAATAATGATTTATTATGATCTACATCATCTATATTATTTCTGGAATAGAATTCTCTCCATTAATTTTTTTTTTTGAAAATAAGACTTTCGTAGCAATTTCTAAAATTTCTAGATAGACATCATAGAAGAGGTCCCTTGTTTATTAGCTCAAACACAAAAAGAGTGATCACCCATTCGATGAACAAAATAAATATAGATACTCCATATCATTCATATATGTACATTTCTGAAGATGTTTAAAAGCGACTAAAGCGTTGCAAACGTTAATAATAATATGCATGTAACACCCATAATAGTATAATAAAAAGATAGATAAATACATACTAATAGCATTGGAATACAAAAATAATCAAAGGCTAAAATAATCATATTTAGAAAATGTATAAAACTAATATATTATTCCAACTACTACTCTCTTTATCGTCATCAGAATTTCCATAAACGATAACAATGGTTAATTTAAGTTTTCTGTGTAGTCACTAAAAATTAGAATAATAAGCTGAAACAAAAACGTCATGCCTGCGCCCGAGAGAGTGCACCAAGGAGTGCACCAAAGAGAGAAGTACTATGAGCGCATGCTTGAGCATCGAGAAGCGCGAATCAAAGAGTGCATGCCTCCCAGACGAGTGCATCTAATATCTAGGAGCGCGTGCACATCCCTAGAGCATGTGCCTCCCAGACGCGCACAACCCAAATAAACGACGAGGGGCGCATGCTGAGGAGCATGCCGCTAGGTGCCGCGAAGCATGCATCAAGGAGCACGCATTTTTTAGACGAGCGCATCTCATGCATAGGAGTGCGTGCGTCCTCAGCAAGAGCGCCAAGAAGTGGACCTAAAGGCGTGCGCGAGGAGCATGCTTATGGGCATCGCGGAGCGTGCACCGAAGAGCGCACGCCCTTCAGACGAGCGCATCCCAAGTCCAGGAGCGCGCGTGTCCTCAACATGTGCACACATACCCAAACTGCACCCAGGTGCGAACAATCGACCACATATCGAGAAGCGTGTGCCTCAGGGTGCAACGCTGCACGCCCCGGACGCAATGCGCCCGCGCCGACGCACTGTGCACGCGCCCAAGGCACAAGATGCATTTAACGCGCACCCAGAGCAGTGCACGTCCCTGGAATAGCGTGCGCCCTGGGCACCACACGTGTGCCCACGACGCACCACGTGGTGCCCTTGGGCCCGTGCACGCCCCCCATGGGCCTGCGCATGCCCCCGGGGAACTGCACGCCTTGTGCACTTCGCTCCGCATACGAAGTCTGTTGTAACTGCTTCGTGTGCACTTTGAGCACCCCCATGATTCAATCTCCAATTAGGAGAGATTTTGAGGAACATTTACATTCTCTAAGTCTATAAAAAGTCCCCTCTCAACAGAGACGGGAGGAAGACGAGAGAGAAAGAGCTAGAGATGAGAAAAAATCCAGAGGCTGAGATCTTGAAATCCGGAAACAATGAATCAGAGAAGCAAAAATTACTGCGTTTCAAGAGTTCCTTCTTCTCCAGCCAGAGCTTAGTGGCAAAGAAACATTCGCGTTCGGACCGTCAATGGAAGACACCAACGGAATTCCACCATTGCCTAAAGATCCCACGAAATTAAAAAGGGAAACAGTCATTTCTTTTCCCTACCCCTGTATTCCGAATTAAAATTCTTGCAATTTTCTTCTATTTTCTTGTAATTTTTAATCAATGGCAATGAAAGGAAATTTCTAAAATTTGAGCGTACACTATTTATTTATTTACAGAATCATTGCCAAACAAACAACAAAATGTTATTTAGATCTCTATTCTTTAAATAAGCAAATGATTTTTTTCATGCAAGCACTATGAAAAAATTTACAAAAGGATCAATGTGCATGCATAAGGACCAATGTGCTAGTGATATATTTATTTGTGTGGTGGACCCAAGAAACTTGTATCTACCAATTAAATATATGGTATGTTATTCATGGTTTTTTATTCATTCTTTCATTATTATTTTTAAAAAATTAGGTTAATTATTTTTCTGAAGATCATAGTTAACGAGAAACATTGGGATTGAACAAAAGTATAAAGGCCAATTGGATGGTCTACATGAATAAAGGCGTTTATCGGAAATAATTTTTATTATCATTCTTCTTCAATGAATATCCCAACTTTATTTTGGTATTATTTAGTTACTTCATTTTATATTAGCATTCGAAGTGCTTAAATTTCAGCATAGAGATATTAATTATTATTTATATAAAAGTTAATGTCTCACATTGTGTAGCATCTTCTGTTAATTTTATAACTTTATTTGATGTGATTCTTTTATGAGACATGCTGTGCTTTACGTCAGTGATTTTAAATTAAATAAAAATATAAAAAGCATCTAATAATACCATCATGAAATAAATATGAACAAAGATAGAGTGCTGAATCGTTTGTTTAAATTAATTAGCTGAATATGAAATTTCTTATTGACATGTTTGTAATGAAAAACTACTTATAATTTATAAATACTGTCATACTTTTCCATCTAACATCCAATAGTTATTTTGAGCATACACTTTATGTTTGTTAAACTACATTTATATTAAAAGAAATTAATTCAATTCAAAAACTATTTTGTTTTTATAAACTTAATAAAATATGACATATTTCTAAGCAAAATAATATGAGGAAAATTGGTCAATTAGAAAAATAAAATGATTATGAAAGACAAAATATTTTTTAATTTTTTTATGTTATCTTTAAAATAAGATAAAGTTGTTTAATTTTTTCATTCTTATTGCCTAAACAATTTCTCTTTCTCTATCCTTACAACTGATCTCCCTCCTCCTCCAATCATGTCTTTTCCTTATTTTTAAAGTTTTGGGTGAATTTAATCTGATTTCATTAAATCTTATTTAAATTGTTTACATCATATGTTCTCTCTTCGATCTAACATGTATTCTCACATTAATTTATAGTTAGAAAAAGTAAAATATCATGTTACTTCCTGTTGTCAACTTTTCCTAGCTATGGGAAGGACTTTGAAACTAACCACATCTATAATTTGTTCCTTTTTAAAAGCTTTCTCTACATCAATTATCATATTATCATAGTCTCTAACATTTTCCCCTCAATGAATCAATTCTCCATCAAATGGATAGAGAATTTAGAATAATTGACTATTTATAATTTTCTATAAATAAGGTAATCCATTTTCTTATTATATCTTTTTAATTTTCTTTTGGTCTAAACAATTTTTTTTTCTCGAAAACTTAATATTGATGAACACTTTAGACAAGATTATACTTGAATGATAAATTCATATTAAGTTAATCTCATCTTTTCAATTCTTATTTTAATTTATTATCTTATCATCTTTATTTATAATTTTTTCTATATAGAGAGTGCATTTAATGGATGATGAGTAAGAGATGAACCACAAAATGGGACATGCACCATTAGAGTCAGAAAGGGCCTAGCGTCAATATAGAAATATAAGGGACACATTGTAATGAAATAATTTCTTCATTTCCTAACATATTTTGAATATTTCTTAACCTTTTCTATGCAACATTTATTCCATCTTCTTTACGTTTCAACCTATGTTGCAAATATATACTTGAATAATATATAATAGATGATAACATCAATTTGCAATCTATCTACATACACAAAAGAACTTCATCATCCTCAAACTTCTTATTACTTGAATTAGTGTAGGATTAAAGTTTATTTTTTTTATTTTTTATTTTTTTGCTTGTGGAATTAGTGTTTTATCTATTTTTGTTCAATTTGACTTTGTGATATCTATGATTGTAATGTTAACTTTTGATATAAGGATTGTAAAAAGTTGTTTACTTAAGTTAATTATGCATTCTGTTAAATACCTCACCCTTATGTGGTTTGTTAAACTCCACTTAAAGTTTGTTTGATATACTGTTTTTTTTCTTTTAGTTGCTTAAAAACGCTAATAATTTTTGTTAAGAATGCATTGAGTCCAGAGTAGAATGTTACTAGCTAATAATATGTTTTGATTGATAGTTTGTTGTTTAGTTGACTTTATTCTAACATCATCTACACTCTTAGAAGCAAATAATAATTCTTATTTTATGATTCTTAAATCTGAGTGTCAGTTGGGAGTTAGGAGTTTGTAATATTCTTATACACAAAAAGTGTGAGATAGGTTGTAAGAAAGGCGTGAGTGATAAAAATGCATGAGAGAATTAAAAAAAAAATGCATGCACGTCTTTTATATAAAGATTTGAAAACAGTCTTGTTTTCTCCACTTCACTCAACTCACCATGTCTAACAAACGGGAAACTAACTGAGAGCTTAGGTATACTTACAGGAAATGCAAAAAGACTATAGTTGTCACCAATTTGGAGAAATGATATGCTCATGAAATAGAATGCAAAGGAATTATGCCTGGCAACAAGAAGGGAAATCAGAGTGACAAAAAGAAGTGGAAAGAAGGAGGTAATACCAGCACCAACAAAGTCAAGCATCGTAATCCCATCGATGAAGGAGAAGAGGAGTCCGATACTGAATCGGAAAAAGGGTTTGACGCTGAAGCGGAAACGAGGACCGGTACTGAACTGGTGAAGTAGACAAAGATTTTGCAATCTAATTAGTAGTATTTACCAGCCTAGTGTTTGAGTGTATGCTTTTTAGTTACTAGGTTAGTAGTTTGTCTATGTTGTTTTTTTAGTTTGAATTGTATTACTTACTTAGTCAGAGCCACTCTGAAATATATTGTGAAAATATGACATTTGAAAAATTATACTCTATTTGTTAATTAACAATTTCAAGAGATTTTGACACTTTGATTCGTTCTGTTTAATTAACAATTTCAAGCAGCCTATTCTGTTCACGTGTCTAGGAATAAGAATAATAGGAACATGCTGCTTGAAATTGTTAAACAGAACGAAACAAAGTGTCAAATCCGCTTGAATTGTTAATTAACACATTGAGTACAATTTTTCAAATATCATATTTTTCACAATATATGACTAGGTAAGTATTACAATTCAAACTAAAAAAAACAATAAAAACAAACAATATAGGAAAACTACTAACCTAATAAATATAAAACATACACTCAAACACTAGTATCATAATACTACTAATTGGATTGCATAATCTATTTTCTTCACCGGTTCAGTATCGGTACTCGTTTTCGCTTCAGCACCGAACTCCATTTCCATTTGAGTATCGAACTCCTCTCTCTTCATCGTTGGGGTTACGATGATTGAATTTGTTGTTGCCGTTGCTAACTCCTTCCTTTCCCTTCTTCTTCTTGTTATTCTGATTTCCTTATTGTTATCAGACATAATTCTTTCGCATTCTCTTTTATAAACATATCCTTCCTCCAAATTATTGAGAACTATAGTCTCTTTGCATTTCATGCAAGTATACATAAGCTCTTAGTTAGCTTCCCGTTTGTTAAACATGGTGAGTTGAATGAAGTGGAGAAAATAAGACTGTTTTCAAATATTTATATAGAAGACATGCATATATTCCTTTTAATTATCTAATATATTTTTATCACTCACGCTTTTCTTTCATCCTATCTCTCACACTTTTTGTGTGTGCGAGAATAGTACAACCCCTAACTCCCAACTGACACTTAGATTTAAGAATTATATCCCAACTGACACTTAGATTTAAGAATCATAAAATATGAATTATTATTTGCTTCCAAGAGTATAAATGATGTGCAAAATCAAGCCAACTAAATAACAGAGTATCAATCAAAGCATATGATCAGCTACTAACATGTTACTCTAGACTTGATGTATTCTTAAAAAAAAATTATCAGCATTTTTAAGCAACTAAAAAAAACATGTCAAATTTTAAATGAGTTTAATAAACCGCACAAGGGTGAGGTATTTAACATAATACATAATTAACTCAAGAAAACAACTCTTTACAATCCTTACATCAAAATATAACATTACAATCATACATATCACAAAGTCAAATTGAACAAAAATAGATAAAGCACTAATTTCACAAGCAAAAAAAGGTAAGCTTTAATCCTACCATTATCTCATATTTTTACTTATAAATCACTGTTACAAAGGAAAAATAAACATTGCTTCTTCTACTCAATCCGGCAAACAATTAATTGTCCAAAATTAAACATATGATCAATTATGTAGGAAAAAAAAAATCCTAATAATTTTGCCCTCGATCCTAGACTCGCAACTTGAAAATCCTCAAAACTATCCAAACTAAAAAGCCAAAACCCTATCCCAGAGTCACATACATAAATAATTTCCTTTAAATTTTTTATTACATTTCCTAAAAAAAACCATAGATACTTATTGTTATACAATAATGAAAATTATCTAATTTTCATGAAAGAAATTATTTTAAACTTTTTCAAAAGTTTATTTTGTTAAATAAATAACTTCTCTTCAAATAAAAGTAATATATAATGTAACATAGATCTTGCAAATTAATTCATTATTAGTAAATGCAAAACTATGAAAAATGATAGATAAACATATAACGACCTTTCAAAAGTGATACTTCTGTATTCATAATAACAAAAACCATTTTCAATGATATTAAACTTGAGTGACAACCTAATAAAGTCATATTTCAAAATGATTTCTTCCTTTAATCTTTTTGCAAGTAGTAGATTGATGTAAACTTCCTTCATATTGATTGTCTCTTTTCAAGATCTTGAGATCTCTTTCAATACAAACACACATACAATTTTGATAATAGTCATTTGTTTTTTTATTATTATATATATGAATTCTTTCCCAATTTAATCTATATTGGTGATATTTTTTTTTGTAAAAATACTTGCAAAAATTAAGTTGTTATTTTATCTTTAATCTAATTTATATTTATGACAATATTATTATAAGCACACACAAAAAATAAAGTGATAAGTCCATTATCAAGTATGCAATCATTCAGATCAAATGCCATTTATAGTAGTTAAACTAGGACTCCGTTAGAAAAGACATTATTTTTATAAAAAAATATTGCTAAATATGATTATTAAAAATAACAAATTTCACTCAACTTTTCCCAAAAATATCTCCAAATATGGCTTTTGCGCAGTTTCCCAGTTGGGATATCCCATTAACTCCATAAAGCCATTTCGTAAATTCAGTCAAAACGTTACTTTCTCCCTCCAGCGGGAAATTCGAAATGGGTACCACTGTGAGCACCAGTTTTCCCTATGTTGTAAATCACTTTAGTATAGGATATGGTGCTCGCTAAGTAAAATGTCGTGCGCATTTAGAATTTCCCCCTCAGTCCTCGAGCCGCAGGCCCACGGCGACCTGCTGCACTGCTGCACTCCTCTCCTCACTGTCACCCACCATTCCCTTTTCAAATTTCATAAAACCTGCCTCCATTTCTTACCGTTGCAAATTTCCTCAGCCAAATTCAATTCCCCTCTCGCGTCCGCACCTGCTCCCCCCTCATCAAATCTCTCTTTAAAACCCCTTTCTCTCTCCTCAAATTCCCCCAAACCCTAACTTCTCTGGCTCCCAAGAAATTTCACCTTCTTTGTCAAGAGAGAGAGAAAATGAGGGAGATTCTTCACATCCATGGGGGCCAATGCAGGAACCAGTTCGGTGGAGCGCGGATCGCCTCCACTGGCCGCTATGGCGGCGATCAGCATCTACCTCAACCAGTTCAGAGAAAAAAGTCAAGACACACTCCCACTGGAACTTGATCACCCCAGTTTTGGGACTCAACATTGAGACTGTCGGGGACTAGAAAAGACTTATGCTTTTGCTCGACGAGCAAGCGTAAAAGGCGTTTTTAGCTTCCCCTTCCCAAGCAAGAAAGTCGACGATTCTCTAAGCAAAGCACTCTCCAAAGCCAGCTGCTGCCGCTTCGTCCCCAGTGCGGTGCTCATGGATCTCGAGCCTGGCACCATGGACTCCATCAGATTTGGGCCTTACGGCCAAATCTTCAGGCCCGACAACTTCGTAAGCGGCCAGTACGGGGCTGGCAACAACTGGGCCAAAGGACACTACACCGAGGGTGCAGAGCTTATCGATTCGGTGCTTGATGTCGTCAGGAAGGAGGCTGAGAACTGACTTCTTGCAAGGTACCAAAATCTCTCAATCTGCTGTTGATTTGCTTATTATTATTCTACTTATTATTACTCTGTTGATTTTTTTACTGTTGGAGCCTCTTGAAGATTCTTTATGGATTGTGATTAAGATCGTAGAACAGTGATATTGGTATCTCTAGAAATTTGTCTGCTCTAGATAGATAGATTTAAGGTGTTTTGAGTTTGTTCGATCTTAAGGATTTTTCTGTTGGCATTTTCCCTTTTAATGAAATAATTTCTTTATTTGTTAACATATATTGAATATTTCTTAACTTTTTCGATACTCAACATTTATTCCATCTTCTTTACGTTTCAACCTATGTTGCAAAAATATACTCGAATAATATACAAGAGATAACATCGATTTGCAATCTATCTACATACACAAAAGAACTTCATCATCCTCAAACTTCTTATTACTCGAATTAGTGTAGGATTAAAGCTAACTTTTTTTTTGCTTGTGGAATTAGTGCTTTATTTATTTTTGTTCAATTTGACTTTGTGATATCTATAATTGTAATGTTAATATTTTGATATAAGGATTGTAAAGAATTGTTTGCTTAAGTTAATTATGCATTCTGTTAAATATCTCACCCTTGTGCAGTTTGTTAAACTCACCTAAAGTTTTTTTGATATACTGTTTTTTTCTTTTAGTTGCTTAAAAACGCTGATAATTTTTGTTAAGAATGCATTGAGTCCAGAGTAGCATGTTAGTAGCTGAGAATGTGATTTGATTAGTAGTCTGTTGTTTAATTGACTTGATTCTGTACATCTACATTCTTAGACGCAAATAATAATTCCTATTTTATAATTCTTAAATCTGAGTATCAGTTGGGAGTCAGGGGTTTGTACTATTCTCACACACAAAAAAAAGTGAGAGATAGGATGTAAGAAAGACGTGAGTGATAAAAATGTAAGAAATACATATATGTCTTCTATATAAACATTTAAAAACAATATTGTTTTCTCCACTTCACTAAACTCACCATGTCTAACAAATAGAAAGCTAACTAAGAGTTTAGGTATACTTATAAGAAATGCAAAGAGATTATAGTTGTCAATAACTTGGAGGAAAGATATACACATGAAAGAGAATGCGAAGAAATTATGTCTGACAACAAAAAGGAAAATCAGAATGACAAGAAGAGAAAGAAATGAGGTAACACCGGCAACAACAAAGTCAAGCGTCCTAATCCCACCGATAAAGAGGAGTCTGATACTGAATCGGAAAAGAAGTTCGACGCTGAAGCGAAAACGAGAACCGGTATTGAACATGTGAAGGAGACAAAGATTTTGCAATCCAATTGTAGTATTTACCAGACTAGTATTTAAGTGAAGCTTTTTAGTTACTAGGTTAGTAGTTTGTCTATGTAGTTTACTTGTGTTGTTTTATTTAGTTTTAATTGTAATATTTACTTAGTCAGAGTCTATCTGAAATATATTGTGAAAAATATGACATTTACAAAATTGTACTCCATGTGTTAATTAACAATTTCAAACGGATTTTGACATTTTGATTCGTTCTGTTTAATTAACAATTTCAAGCAGCATATTCCTGAACAGTACAATTTGTACAATTTGTAAATGTCATATTTTTCACAATATATTTCAGATAGACTCTGACTAAGTAAGTATTACAATTCAAACTAAAAAACTAATACAAGCAAACCACATAGGCAAACTACTAATCTAATAACTAAAAAGTATACACTCAAATACTAGTCTGGTAAATACTACTAATTGGATTGTAAAATCTTTGTCTCCTTCATCGGTTCAGTACCGGTCCTCGTTTCCGCTTCAGCGTCAAACTCCTTTTCTGTTTCAGTATCGCACTCCTCTTTCCCTTCATCGGTGGGATTATGACGCTTAATGTTGTTGTTGTCGATGTTACTCCATTCCTTTCCCTTCTTGTTACTCTAGTTTTACTTTTTATTGTCAGGCATAATTTTTTTGCATTCTCTTTCATAAGCACATCCTTCCTCCAACTTATTGAGGACTATAATCTCTTTGCATTTCTTGCAAGTATACATAATCTCTCGATTTGCTTCCCGTTTGTTAGAGATGGTGAGTTGAGTGAAGTAGAGAAAACAATACTGTTTTCAAATGTTTATATAGAAAACATGCATGTATTCCTTTTAATTCTCTCCTGCATTTTTATCGCTCGATATTTTCTTTTATTCTATCTCTTTCACACTTTTTGTGTGTGCGATAATATTATTCTATCTCTTTCACACTTTTTGTGTGTGCGATAATAGTACAAATCTCTAACTCCCAACTGACACTTAGATTTAAAAATCATAAAATAGGAATTATTATTTACTTTTAAGAGTGAAGATGATGTGCAGAATGAAGCCAACTAAACAACAAAATATCAATCAAAGCACATAATCAGCTACTAACATGCTACTCTGGATTCAATTCATTTTTAAAAAAGATTATCAGCATTTTTTGACAACTAAAAGAAAAAAAACAGCATATCAAACAAGTACATGATCAGCTACTAACATGTTACTCGGGATTCAATGCATTCTTAAAAAAGATTATCAGTATTTTTTAGCAACTAAAAGAAAAAAAAACATCAAACAGACTTTTAGTGAGTTTAACAAACCGCATAAGGGTGAAGTGTTTAACAGAATGCATAATTAACTCAAGAAAACAACTATTTACAATCCTTACATGATAATAGTACAAATCTCTAACTCTCAACTGACACTCAGATTTAAAAATCATAAAATATGAATTATTATTTACTTTTAAGAGTGTAGATGATGTGCAGAATCAAGCCAACTATTGTTGAAAAAAACGCGCTGCGTAACGCGTTACGGAGCGTAACAGCGAAAATTCGCTCCGTAACGGGGCGAAATAACGCCCCGCTGCGGAGCGCACAGTTATTTTAAAAAAACGTACGTTGCGTTACGTTTTTTCGTAACGTAACGTACGTTTTTTCCCCACTTCGAATCGTAGAAATTCCCGAGCGAAAAAAAACCCTAACCCTAAAATAGATCGTTCCCTCTTTCCCACCCGAGCGATTTTTCACCCGAGCGAAAATCCCCCTCCCATCCGCCTCTCCACCGCCGGTCCTTCAAAACGCCGACGATACTCTCCAATCAAGCTCCTAACCCATCATCTACCTCGGAATCTTCGATTGATCGAAGATTCGACGCTTCTCCCACCTCGTCGCTCCGGCTCCTGCTCCGATGATACCTCTCCCTCGACGCTGAAGCTTCCCCG
Source organism: Dracaena cambodiana (assembly GCA_036321105.1). NCBI lineage: Eukaryota > Viridiplantae > Streptophyta > Magnoliopsida > Asparagales > Asparagaceae > Dracaena > Dracaena cambodiana. The sequence goes on along the minus strand of JAYEPQ010000012.1, from coordinate 7,095,091 downwards.
GTTGACCTCTCTTTTTCTCCCCCTCTCGAAGAACTTTCTGGAACTCTGAAGCTCCGACCAAGACTGTAGCGGCCCCCTCTTTCCCTCAGCTGTCCGACAGCTCCTTCTCCTCTTCTAAGCAGCTCGATCGACATTGAAGCGTCCCCTCTCTCCCCCTTAGCCTCCGGTTCCTCTTCGCTGATTCAACAGAGGTAAGCCCCTCTCTCTCCCAGAACCTAATTTTCATAAAACTCTTTAAATATATTTAATTGAATTAATTCTATAATGTTGGATTATTCATTGCTTGATTATTTGCATTATTGAATAACTTGGATTTTTTGCAATTTTGCATCGGAGTGTTGGATTGATGCTAGAAGGTTGTGGAATTTTGCATAGGATTTTTGTGAATTATGTGCAGTGTTGATTATTGTATAATTGGATTGTTAATGGACTGAATTGTACAGTGTTGATTGTTAATGGACTGAATTGTCTTAAAATGGATTATGTGCACATTGCATGGATTTGTTGTCATTGCATTTTTAGTGCTGAATTGTTGTTAGTGCTGAATTGTCCAAAAATGGATTATGTGCACAATTCAGTCCATTAACAACAATTTAGCCTAATTTTCAAGTCCATTTTATACTAAATTCATTTTCTTTACACCAATTTTCGGGAAATGGATTTAGTATAAAATGGACTTGAAAATATGAATTGTATAAATAATTGTTGTAGCCTTGTAGAAGTAATTGTATAAGTTGTAGAAAAGCTTTTGCATAGGTTGCACTGAAGTAATTGTTGTAGAAAATGGATTATGTGAAAAATAGACTAAATTGGTTGTAAAGAAAATAGATTTAGAATAATAATTTAATTATTGAATTAATTGTTGATTCTCAAATAATTTAATATTTGAATTATTGGTATGTTTGTGTAGATTGAATAATGTCAAAAAATTTGGATCCAGCCAGAGAATGGGGATTCACAAGGAAGGGGACCTTCAAATTATTTTTACTGCAAATTCTGTAATCATCACATTACTGCTGGAATCACCCGGCTTAAACACCATTTGGCCGACACAAGACATGGGGTGAAAATGTGTGAACGAGTCCCGCCAGATGTAAAGAAAACATGTAAAGATATTTTAAAGTCTTCAAAAGTGGAAAAGAAGAAAAAAGCATCTCTAAGCCGTGAAATTGGTAGAATGAGGGAACCAGACACTGAATTGGTGAGCGAAGAGCTTGAAAGCGCCGCTGGTAGCAATACTCAACCTCGAACTTTAGGAGCAATGAATAAATTTATTAATCTTAAAGCCCGACAATCCACGTTGGAGACAACTTTAAAGAAGGAGGTAAGAGAAAACTGTGTTAGAAAAATAGGCAGATGTATCTATGCAAATGGACTGTTATTCAATATCTTGAGTACTTATTAGAAGGAGATGATCGAAGCAGTTGGAAATTTCAAATTTGGTTTGAAGCAACCATCTCCGTACGAGATAAGGACACGGGTTCTTAAGGCTGAGGTTAAAAATATTGACAAGATTAAGAAGAAGCACATGGTGACTTGGGAGAAGTACGGTTGTACAGTGATGTCAGATGGGTGGACTGACAGGAAGAGCAGAAGTTTAATAAACTTTCTTGTAAATTCACCAGAGGGAACTTTTTTTTACAATTCCATTGATGCATCTGCTCAGTTCAAGACATGAGATTACTTATGGGACTGTCTTGATAAGATAGTTGAGGAGATTGGAGAGAATAATGTTGTCCAAGTTATTACAGACAATCACGCTTCGTATGTCAATGCAGGCACAAAACTTATGGATTCACGAAAACGTTTTTACTGGACTCCTTGTGCAGCTCATTGTATTGATCTGATGCTGAAGGATATAGGCAAGATGAAGATCCATAAGGAAACTCTTGAAACAACAAAAAGGATCATCCAATTCATATATAATTATGGCTGGATTTTGAGTTTGATGCGGATATACAATTGGATGATCCTTGCGTGATCAAACTCAAAACCCAGCAAAGAGTGTGCTCCAGCAAAGACTATTGGATTAACAACTGAAACTCAAAACCCAGCAAAGACTACTAGATTCGCAAGGATCATCCGATTAATCGCAAGGATCATCCAAAACTCAAAACTCAAAACACAGCAAAGAGGATCATCCAATTGTTAATCCAATAGTCATTGACTGTGTTTTGTTAATCGCAAGGATCATCCAATTGTTTTTCGTTTCGAGTTAACTAGTCATTAATAAGCTAGCAATAGTGTGCTCATTCAATGTTCTGCTGTTATTCCGCAACAACCCATGAGATAGATGGAAGTGGCATAGAGCCTAAGCAAAACTCGGTTTGAAAGAGAGAAAAAAAAAAAAAAAAGTAAAACAAAGCCAATTGATAAATACAGTGATCCATGTAACTTTTTCTTTCCCAGTTCACGTTGAAATGAGTACAATGCTTAGTAAAATTATTGGATTAATCACATTCAAACCTATTGTAGTATGGTCTATAATTTATCACTCCTAAAGTTTGAAACTCGTAATAAATCACTGGACTATTACCATGCTAGTCTAGTATGGAGTCTATAATTTATCACTTCTGAAGTTTGAAACTCGTAACAAACCAGTGGGCCATTACCATGCTAGTCAGCAGTTAGCTAATATCACCACCCTTTAAACCAAATTGCAGTTTTTTCTCTCTAATTCCTATTTTACCCTCACTTCTTAAAGTGTTTCACTCCCTCACTCTCTCTCTCCATCCTGCCCCCCCCCTCTCTCTCTCTCTCACTCACTCCCTCTCTTCATCCCGTACCCCCTCTCTCTCTCTTTAGCTTCATAATATTAAGTAAGAAATTAGATAGTGATGTATTGTTGCTCATGTTTTATGTGCTTGATTTTCCTTGCTAACGTTAGAGACTTCAAACAAAATGGTTTACGAGAGAAACTTGTTGATTGGTGTATTGGTTGATTTTTTTTTGTCGTATTGTCTTGCGCTACCAGCCAAATGAAGTTCTTATTGTACCAGTGTAAACAATGATTCACTAATATCTACGATCAAATAATATTAGAACATCTCCTCTTTGAGTTCAAAGTTTGTAGATGTGTGGTGATAATGTCAATAAATTTCCTATATTGATAAGCTCCCAAACCTCAAAAGAAGAATAGGGAGCATCAGCAGCAGGATAGTGGTATGCGCATGCTGCCTTTGTTCAGCATGCACAGCAACTGCAGCAGCTGATGCTGCTGCTGTGCTTGCTGAGCAGCAGCTGCTGCTCAGCAAGCACAGCAGCTGATGCCAGCTGCTGTGCATGCTGAGCAAATACAACCAACAAGTCAGGAAGATTATCATATAGCTGAGAAGAAGTGCATTTATCATCAAGACATCATTCCAAAATCCATACAAGCAACATAAAACTCAGCAACAATTGTCTTGTTCTTATGACTTTGTAAAATGATGATACAGCCTCTCTCCTAAATTATGATCATATGCTTTGAGTTTTACATACCATAAGCATTCAGCAATTATCTTTCAGTCTATATGAATTTATTATTCCGTATGTTACATCCCTTTACAATGTGAAACAACAAGGTATGTGGTATAAATATGTCAACATCTCATTTCCCTCTTGTTCTCAGCTTCTGAGAAACAAAGAATCCAACTGAAACAGCAATCACCTTCCTGAGCTTCCCCAATTAATATACAATCAAGTAATAATCCAGAGTCCAACCAGCTATCTTCAGCACCTATCCAAGCAGATATCCTCCTTCTGATATCCTTTATCTTTGCCTTTGTCGATTTGATGGGCTCTTCCTCTTTCTCCTCCTCCATTGCATCAAACTTTGTCGGTTCTGTTTGATCGATGTCCCTAATTCTCTTCTTCTCCTCAACTTTCTCCAACTTCTTCTCTTTACAGATTCGGTCATCATCTTTCTTTTCTTCTGCATTCTCCGGCTTAATTTTATTGATTTTACCTCAGGTACTTAATCAAATGTGTCTTTCATAAATATATATATATATATATATATATATATATATATATATATATATATATATATATATATATATATATATATCCAAAAAGCGTTAAATAATGTATACAAACTGGATCACGAATCTTAACTCTTGCAGAGATCACCTATTCCTAATATGACTGAATTTCAGTATCTGATAAGATATTTATTATCGGATTAGATTTTGAAATTACATGGATCGAATACAGACTCAAATACTGTACTGATTATGATATTAATTTTGATTGTAGGCCGAATAGATAACTAATTCAAATGCTAATTTGCTCTATAGATGCATTCTCTAAAGTATTTGAACTCTAATGTAAATGGGAATGGATATTCCCAGTAGAATTTGGAACTTCAATGGATCGATTAGAACTTCAATGGATATTCCCCGTTTTCCATCTTAGATGGTGTGTTTGACTCTTAGAAGTACATAATAAATTAAAAGGAAGTAGAAATTATTCAACATAAACCAACTGGAAAATTATGTACTCAGGAAAAAAAGTAAATAGGAAAAATTCCAAGCTAGTTGTCTGGAGATTGATGATGGTTAGATTAATCTTAAAGATAGAGGTTAGTTAGATAAGACTTTGATAATCTTAAATTTTTCTCGACATAACCACTATATTGCTTTTTTCAACTTTTAGAATCTGGTCATGTCCGCCCGTATGTTAGCCTAGAATTCAGTTTAGTAGTTTAGTTTACTTAAAGAGACAAGCTATGAATTTTATTTTATTTTTCTTATCCGTTGGGGAAAAAGATAGCCAACCAGTCTTAATAAACTAATTTAATTATGAATTTGAAAAGTTTGAAATCAATTAGCATGATAGGTTGATTGTAAAGACAAAATAAGTTGAAAAGTTTGAAATCAATTAGCATTGGTTAGTTGGGTATGAAATTCATCTACGGCAGCTTCATTGAACACTTTGATGAAAATAGAAGATTCAAATCAACTTATTTTGTCTTTACAATCAACCTATCATGTTTGGCTCGGTAATTTCAGTCGATGCTTCATGAGCCTCTAGTTGCTATTCAAGATTTGATACACAACCTTAAAATCGTATGCTTCGTAAGAAAAGTATTTTATACTTTCAAGATGAATTGAAGTACACACCTTTGATAGCTGAAGCAACAGAGAGCTGGTCAAGATAACACAGACAAAACTACGACTTGCATCCTGAATTCAGACAATCAAATTTGGAGTCCTTGGACTATTTGAATATATAGATTCTGAATCCAAAAGGTAATCGGATTTGGTGTCCATGACCTATTAGGATTCGTGTATGTTTTTAACAATGGATTTGGTACAAAAATATCCATTAAAAAAACCCACATTTCTTTATTCCGAGAGTGACTTTATTTTTTTTAATGAAAAATTTGGTGGATCAAATGTACACAGGTCGGAAACCCGGGTTGTCTTAGCTATAGCCGACCCGAAACCCGCTCTGTCAGCCTCAGTGGCATCTATTTTTCAGAAATCAAAATTAGGGTTTTAATTTGGAGGGGGGAGAGAGAAAGAGAGAGCATCTATTTTTCAGAAATCAAAATTAGGGACCGGTCTGTCAGCCGCAGTGGCATCTATTTTTCAGAAATCAAAATTAGGGTTTTAATTTGGAGGGGGGAGAGAGAAAGAGAGAGCATCTATTTTTCAGAAATCAAAATTAGGGTTTTAATTTGGAGGGGGGAGAGAGAAAGAGAGAGCATATATTTTTCAGAAATCAAAATTAGGGTTTTAATTTGGAGGGGGAAGTGAAAGAGAAGGAAAAAGGAAGGGGGAAATTGGCGGATTCGGAAGGGGAGGAGGAGGTGGGCAGCGGCAGCGAAAGCGGGAAGCTGAGCGGGACCCTCGAAGCACCTGGTTGTCGAGATCCATCAGGAGGGCGTCTACATCCCCGAGATGATCTTCGAAAGGGTACGGGGAGAAGAAGAAGAATATCTTTTCAACGGAGTTTTTGATCCAGACGACCGATGGTAAGCGACAGAAGAAGTATAAGCAGGTAAAAATCGGTTCTTTGATCTCGATTTTGGTGGGTTAGGGTTTCTTGATTTGTTGATATGATTGGGTTTTGTTGGTCTGATTAGGGTTTTCTGATAATTTGGCGGTGGGACTTTGGGATAGGGTTTCGACTTTTATGTTTGGATAGTTTTTTAGGATTTTTCAAGTTGCGAGTCTGGGCTTGAGGGCAAAATTGTTAGGATTTTTGTTTTTTTCCCTGCATAATTAATCGGATGTTTAATCTTGGACAATTAATTGTTTGCCGGATTGATTAGAAGTAGCAATGTTTATTTTTCCTTTGTAATAGTGAAATTTAGCAATGTTTATTTTTCCTTTGTAATAGTAAAATTTAGGACTAAAAATATGAGATAGTAGTATGATTAAAGTTTACTTTTTTTTTTTAATTTTGTGAAATTAATTCATCATCTACACTCTTAGAAGGAATTAATCTGAGTGTCAGTTGTTTTTACACACATAGAAAGTGTGTGAGAGAGGATAGAAAGTGTGAGAGAGAGAGGACGAAAATGCACCAGAGAACTAGAGTGAGTACATGCATGTCTTCTATATAAGGATTTGAAAAGAGTATTGTTTCCTCTACTTCACTCATCTCACTATCTCTAACTAAAGAGAAGATGACAATGAGTTTGAGTATACTTGCAAAATATGCAAGGAGATTATAACTGTCAAAAACTTGTAGGAAGTTTCTTCCCATGAAAAAGTATGCAAAGGAATTTTGCCGCACAACAAGAAGGGGATTACAGCGGCAGCAATGGCAAGCGTTGTCATAACCCTACCGATAAAGGGGAAGAGGAGTCCGATACTGAATCATCGGTAGGGGAAGAGTCCAATACTGAATCGGAAAAGAAATCTGACGCTGAAATGAAATCGAAGATGGTGGAGGAGACGAAGATTCTACAATCCAATTAGTAATATTTACTATACTAGTATTTGAATGTGTGTTTTTTAGTTATTAGGTTAGTAGTCGGCCTCTGTAGTTTGTTTGGATTGTTTTTTTAAGTTTTAATTTTAATACTTACTAAGAGTCTGTATCTGGATTGTATCTGGATTATGTCATGAAAAAATATGAAATTTGGAAAATTTTGCTCTGTGTTATTTCAAGCATATTTTGATACTTTAATTCATTTGATTTAATTAACAATTTCAAGCAGATGAGCAATCTCCTAATCGGCTTTGGGTAATTCATTTGTAGTACATTTCTTATTGGATTGTATTCGGGATTTATATGGATCTGATAACGAATTCAAACACTAATCTGATTATGATCCTAACTGTTGCGATTGTATGGTGGATAGTGAACTAATTTAGATACAAATTTGGACTCTAACGTAAATGTCTACTTCTTATTAAATTCGAAATTTAAATGTATCTGACCTTAGCAAGGAAAATCAACAAGTTTCTCTCGTGAACCATTTTGTTTGAAGCCTCTAACGTTAGCAAGGAAAATCAAGCACATAAAACAAGAGTAACAATACACACTATCTAGATACAGACTCTAAGTAAATATTAAAATTAAAACTAAAAAAAACAATCCAAACAAACTACAGAGGCAAAATACTAACCTAATAACTAAAAAGCACACATTCAAATACTAGTCTAGTAAATATTACTAATTGGATTGTAGAATTTTCGTCTCCTTCACCGGTTCGGTATCGGTCTTCGATTTAGCTTCAGCGTCGGACTCCTTTTCCGATTCAGTATCGGACTCCTCTTCCCCTTCATCGGTAGGGTTATGACAACGCTTGCCTTTGCTGTCGTTGTGAGCTCCTTCCTCTACCTTCTTTCCCTTCTTCTTGTCACCCTGGTTCCCCTTCTTGTTGTCCGGCAAAATTCCTTCCCATACTTTTTCATGGGAATAAACTTCCTCCAAGTTTTTGACAGTTATAATCTCTTTGCATTTCTGGCAATTATATTTAAGCTCATCGTTAGCTTCGCTTTTGTTAGACATGGTGAGATGAGGGAAGTGGAAAAAACAATACTCTTTTCAAATCCTTATATAGAAGACATGCATGCACTGCCTTTAGTTCTCTCGTGCATTTTTATCCTCTCTGTCTCACACTTTCTATCCTCTCTCTCTCTCTCACACTTTCAATGTGTGTGAGAATACTACTTATACTCAGATTAATTCCTTCTAAGAGCGTAGATGATGCGCTAATTCCACAAAATTAAAAAAAAAAAGTAAGATTTAATTCTACTACAATCTCATATTTTTGGTCCTAAATTTCATTGTTACAAAGGAAAAATAAACATTACTAAATTTCACTATTACAAAGGAAAAATATGGTTAATTACAGTCAGACTCCCTATAGTATTGGGATGTGTAACTTAACACTCCTGAAATTTGAAACTCTAAAAAAAAACCCCTTGGATTTAGTTATTTTCACTCTTTTTTTAATTAAAGTGCACTTTTGTCCCTAAAATTTATATTCTATCATCATCCCTCTCTTTAACCAGCACACTCCCTCTCTCTTAGTCACTCTCTATCCCTCTCTCTCAGTCACTCATGCTTCCTCTCTCATGCTCCCTCTCTGACTGAGAGAGAGGGATAGAGAGAGAGTGACTGAGAGAGAGGGATAGAGAGAGAGAGAGTGACCGAGAGTGAGGGATAGAGAGGGAGAGAGAGAGTGTGTGCGAGAAAGAGAGAGAGTGTGCTGGTTAAAAGTAGGGATGATGATAGAATAGGAATTTGAGGGCAAGAGTACACATTAGTAAAATTGGTTTTTTTTTGTCGTATTGTCTTGCGCTACTAGCCAAATGAAGTTCTTATTGTACCAGTATAAACAATGATTCACTAATATCTACGATCACATAATATTAGAACATCTCTTCTCTTTGAGTTCAAAGTTTGTAGATGTGTGGTAATAATGTCAATAAATTTCCTATATTGATAAGCTCCCACACCTCAAAAGAAGAATAGGGATCATCAGCAGCAGGATAGTGGTATGCGCATGCTGCCTTTGCTTAGCATGCACAGCAACTGCAGCAGCTGCTGCTGCTGCTGCTGCTGCTAGTGTGCTTGCTGCACAGCGCTGATGCCAGCTGCTGTGCATGCTGAGCAAATACAGCCAACAAGTCAGGAAGATTATCATATAGCTGAGAAGAAGTGCATTTATCATCAAGACATCATTCCAAAATCCATACAAGCAACATAAAACTCAGCAACAACTGTCTTGTTCTTATGACTTTGTAAAATGATGATACAGCCTCTCTCCTAAATTATGATCATATGCTTTGAGTTTTACAAACCATAAGCATTCAGCAATTATCTTTCAGTCTATATGAATTTATCATTCCGTATGTTACATCCCTTTACAATGTGAAACAACAAGGTATGTGGTATAAATATGTCAACATCTCATTTCCCTCTTGCTCTCAGCTTCTGAGAAACAAAGAATCCAACTGAAACAGCAATCACCTTCCTGAGCTTCCCCAATTAATATACAATCAAGTAATCCAGAGTCCAACCAGCTATCTTCAGCACCTATCCAAGCAAATATCCTCCTTCTGATATCCTTTATCTTTGCCTTTGTCGATTTGATGGGCTCTTCCCCTTTCTCCTCCTCCTTTGCATCAAACTTTGTCGGTTCTGTTTGATCGATGTCCCTAATTCTCTTCTTCTCCTCAACTTTCTCCAACTTCTTCTCTTTACAGATTCGCTCATCATCTTTCTTTTCTTCTGCACTCTCCGGCTTAATTTTCTTGAATGGCTGCAGGACCATCATCTTTCTTCTCACCCTCGATCGGCTTCTGCCTTCTCTTCAGTAATTTCTTTTCATGCAAATGCTCATCTTTTATTTCTTTACCAGTCTTGGCATCAGTGAATCAGCTTTCTTATCTTCGAACTCTACCTCCTCTTTCTTCTCTTCACCAGCATACGGCTTCTCTTCTTGGATGGCTTCAGCCTTTTGGACTGCTTCCTGCTCCTCCACCACCTTCTTCGGCATGATCAAGGTGAGTCGCCCATCCTCGAACCTCCCACTGATATTTTCTGTGATCGTGTCTTCAGGCACATCTAAAGACTAATCCACATCGAGGTACTCGTTGTCTGAAACCTGTCCGCTTCCTTTGATCAACAGCTTCCCAGCACCATCGAGGTGGACCCTAATATCCTCCCTCTCGAAACCTTACATCAGAGATAGAACAAACGGGGATCGAACCAACCCGCCACTGGGATTGCACACTTACTGCCGCCACTGTCTGCCATTGTTCGCGCTCGCCCGCTTATTGTGCCCTAATTTCGCCCGAGAGAAATTTTGAGAGGAAAATCTAAAACCCAGTCCGGTTCCCCCTCTCCTCAATAAGGTCTTTTCATAACACATGTAAATTATGTGACCCTTTTGTTGACATCCACTTCACTTCGTTACGTTCCCAGGAGATTTATTTTGATAGTTTCAAACTTAAGTGGTAATAAGCTATAAACCCTATTCAAGTAGCTTATAAGTTTTGACATCAGTTAAAAAAATCACTTTGTCAGGATGTTTCTTTCTGTTTTTTGTTTTTTTTTCACTTTCTTTTTTCCCTGCGAACAAAGGCTATCTGATCAATTTCAACTAATTTTTAACATCCTGTATGCACATTAGACAGTGTCGGCGAAAAATTCTGGAAAAGCAAAGCAGATTCACGAATTCAGAGATAGAAGCCTGCAACTCATCGAACCGCGAATCTAAGAAAATGAGGTCCGCAAACCTAAGAAATTGAGGTTCGCGATCCAAGCGACGGTACAGATTCGCGAATCTAAAGCTGAGATTCGCAACACTACCCATAGCTTCCGGGTGAGAGGGATTTAATACAAAGTCACCCGACCCAAACAGAGGGCTGCCACCTCAGACCGTGGGAATAACTGTCAAACGAATGCAGCGGCGTTACTTCGATCGTGGGAGCAACCACCTGGCGAATATGACGGCACTTCTCGAGTAGCGGGAGCTAACGGTCGAGTAAAATATGGCGGGACGTTACTCCAAGACACCTATAAAAGACGGGAAGCGACGGAGAGAACACACAGAGCAAAAGAGACAGAGACAGACGTCTTCTCCCAGAAATTATCCCTTGTGATCAAGAGAAAAGAGCCTTTGTTTTTCTTTCCTTTAGCCAACTGAGAGAGATTGTACGGAGTGTCAACAGAGAGCAGGATCGTCCTCCATAGCTACCTAGAAACCCAGCCTTAAACAAAGAGGAAAAACTATCTTCCTCATCTTCTGTAAACGGGAAACCGTTAAATTGTAATCTCTTATTGAAAATACTTCGATATAAAGTGCGTGCAACTTTCATGGCAAACAAAAGATTGGCGACTCCGCTGGGGACCACCATCACCTCCGGTGACTTGGTGGTAGCTCAATCCAACAATATTCCAGTTGGTAATATGGTTGACTCACTCACCATTTCCGTCGACCAGCAAATGTATGAAGAATTTCTTTCTTCATGCTCCAAGAGCCCTACTTCCCTAAGGGGATACCATAAAATCTCCAAGGGGTCAATTCCCAAGGAGATGATAATGGCTCGTATAAGGGAATCTACGGACCAAGATAGTCCGAGACCCCCTTCCTCAACAACGGGCTCTCTGCCGGTTCCGGCAAAGACTCTTGATCTCTCAAGTAAAGTAGACCAAAGTCCCCGCTTCAACAAGGGGAAGCGACCTCCATCCGCTCTGCAAAGCTGTCATGCAGAGGAGGTTCCTCTCACTCGTACAATGAGGAGGAACCTAAGGAGAAGCAAAGCTCGTGCCCTTCACAGGGACGCGCAACAAAAGGAAACTGCCAACTCATCTCGGCAGAAACCCACGATCCAAATATGGAAGCCTAAGGGCATGGTTGATCAAAAGGCAGACGAGTTCGCTCACGTTCCCTACAGGAAGAGGAGTGAACCCGTCAAAGTTGTCCATTATCAACGCGGAGCATACATTCGCGTCCCGAGGGGAAAGTCTGAAGAAACTCGCGAACCTCGAATTCGCAGAAGGTGTATGCCTATCCGCGGGCTATCTCTCACAAATGAGCCTACCACAAAAGATTCCGGTGCACAAGATCTTAGGGAACTTCTAAACAGAAGAAAAGAAGAATCCCATGTATCTCAATGTCACTGTGAACAACTTATCAATGCAGTACTGTCTCACTGTTATTAATCAACTCATGCCCGACCATCGGTGTTTTGTCGATTGTCGTCTCCATCAACATCGTCGTCTCAATCGGCAAAAGGGAGACGACGCGGGCTCGAGTTTTCTGAGCCGGAATACCCCGCGATGACCTCCAACATGATAAGCATTGGAGAAAAGAAGAAAAAGAAGGCAAAGAAAACCTCCGAAGAAGAAGCTTCTGACCCAAAGCTTTCTTCAAGTTCGAAGGACCCATCCAACGAAAAGCGATGAGTTTTTCGGCGCACTCGACTCCGAAGTGGGGTGGCGATCCCTATGAATTATAGACAGATAGCGGGGATCTCATCTGATGAAGAGGATATAGCCAAGTCTGTTATGGCTGAATCACAGACGTCTGATTCATTCTTAGAAGACTCCGCCTCTGCATATATGACGCAAAGCAACGTCCCAGAAGAGTTTATGCGGAGAATAGAGGAGCAAGATAAGCACATCCTGCAGCAACAGAACGCCATCAGTGAGTTTAAAGATATGCTGCACGTTCTGATGGAGTTAGAAAAAACTAAACTGAAGAATACAGGAAAAAAGACCGAAGAAGGTCATGGTTCTCACAAAGAAGAAGAACATCATAAAAATAATGACAACCGCTCCACGCACCAGGGAGGAAACGCAAATACTGTCTGGATGGAGAGCTTCCAAAACCAGCTAAACGCCCTCATGCATAAAAGCGACCTACAAGAACTGGGCGTAGTAAGGCTATATCCCATGGAGTGGGAAACAGTGCCGTTCCCAGAAAGCTACAAACCGTTGAAGCTCAAGTCTTTTGATGGTAGAGGATCGCCAAACCAACACCTCCACTATTTTAAGTCGTAGATAGGTTATTTATCCGTAAATGACCCTATTATTACACGAGTATTTGTTAGTACTTTAACCGGGCTAGCTTTTGAATGGTTCCGGAGATTAGAACCGGGAACCATCAATTCCTGGAGCGACATGGAGAAAGCCTTTCTCACTAGATTCTATGAAGATAATATAGAGGTATCAATGCCGGCGCTTCTATCCGCCAAACAAAATAAAGGAGAGTCAGCCCGGGACTCTATCAAAAGATTCCGGAACGATTTTCTCAGGTGCCCGCATGGGATGCCAGAGAAGACCCTGGTAGAAACCTATCGACATAATTTATCAACCAAGGTTCTAGCCATGATGGGAGCGGTGAAGTCCTCAACTTGGAAAGATCTCACCCTACAAGCGGAAGAAGCTAAAGAAATTGAGCAAAGGTTTGAAGGAGGCGAGGAGAAACCGAAGCGAAATGGTGATAACTATAAGTCCCGATCCCGAGGGTATAAGGGAAAGGAGACAATGGTCACTAATGTGCCACAACCTACTAAGACTTCCCCGAAATTTCATCCTCAGACGCGAGTGTTACAAAAGCAATACTCTTTTAAAGATGAGCACACGAAGACTATCTTCAACCTCCTCATGAGTAAGAAGATGCTGAAGTTACCAGAGTCTAAACGTCCAGAGGAAGCTGGGAAAGTTAATGATCCTAACTACTGTGTCTACCATAGGATCATTAACCACCCCACCCAAAACTGCTACATCCTTAAAGACAAAATTCAAGCCTTAGTGGACGCTAATGTCATCAAGCTTCAAGAGCACCAGAAGAAAGTGATTGCGAATATGGTGACCGTTAAGTTCGGTAAAGCACCCCACTGGATAGAGTCAACAATTCAAGATGAAGTGCAACCCATCCATAAAGGCACGATGCAAGTCGTAAATTTTGATCCACACCAACAACAAAAGAAAGGACTATTTCCCTTTGAAACTGATAGGGGGGAGATACTATGGGTACATCCTGATCTCTTAAATGATGAACAATGGAGTTCCAGTTCATCCGGGAAGAAGCAAAAAGAGAGGGTCTTCACCTCTAACGTCGTTTCCGTAATTCACGAAGATGATGAGATCATTCCTGCCCTGACCGATTCGGAAAAAAAAATCGGAAACTCCTTGGTCGCCAATGCAGACCCTCCCTCCGCGGGGACCCGTTCGGAAAAAAATTACTTAAAGAATTACGGCCAAACAACGGGTTCTCAACCATCTCCAGAGAAAGTCAAGCAAAAGAAGCGGAAGTTTGACAAAATTCTAAGGAAGAAGGGAAAAGAACTTACGGCAGACGCGCAGAAGTCATTCCAGTTCGACATCCTAACACAGTTGGCCAATATCCCTGCAAGGATAACCTTGTACGAGCTCCTGAAGCTCTCCAAATCTACTAGGGAAGCTTTAAGAGAAGCTCTGCAAGATTCGGAAGTGTTCTTAGTGCAAATACTAGAGAAGATCGAAGGAGAGTCTCTTTGCGCGACATGTCACCAGATATCTGGTAAAAATATCCCCTGCGTCACCTTCTCTCCGGAGGATATGCAAGTCAGGAGCAATAAGCATCATCGCCCTTTGTATTACAATGGATATATATGATCTACGGAGATTGATCGTATTCAAGTTGATCCAGGCTCGGCCTTGAGCATCATGCCGCGAAGAATGCTACGACATCTAGGAGTGCCGATGAACAGATTAGCCGCAACCAACACTACTATTTTCGGGTTCAATGCTAACGGTAGTAGACCTCTGGAAAAGATAAAGTTCAAGTGTCAAATCGGCGACCTGAAGACGGAAGTCACGTGTTACGTGATAGATGCAGACACGTCATACAATCTGCTACTGGGGAGGTCCTGGATCCATAGCAATCTAATTGTGCCCTCCATGTTACTCCAATGCATGAAGTATATCGACGAAGACGCGAACGTAAAGACGCTCATTGCGGAAAAACAACCCTTCAAAGGAGTTGAAAACTACTTTACTTACGCGTTACTGTATCAAGATGCGTTTTGCGTCGCAGATCGGCCCGTTCAAGATGACTCTGATAGTGGTGAAGAGGCTGATACAGAATCAGGATCCGAAGATTCGAAATCCGAAGATGTAATTTGGGATGGTGAGCCCATTGTGATAAGCCTCGAGGGCCTTGATGTAAATAACCCCGTTCAATCTGATGGTGAATGGGTGATAAATGAAAATTTGGAATTTGCTTATTCTTCCGGTGTTGATTCTGAGCCCTCAAGCACTAGCACAGATGCTTTTAGCGACTGTGTAAAAGAGATATATTCTCTGACTTCCTTCCAAGCACCTATCCGATCATCCTTATATGAATTAAGCAATGACGTTGAAAGTGATGACCAAACCGTCTTTGAGGTTCCTCCTAGAAACGGAACCCAAAAGACTATAATATTCGGAAAAGCAAGTCACGGGAACAAAGAGAAATATTCAGATTCTGGGAAAGAACAGGGAAAACCCGAGTTCTTCAATTATGATAAAAATTTCCGTGGAATAATAAGGAAAATGGGATACAATCTGGTCGAAGGCAGGGGTTGAATTTCGGAAAAGAAAGACAATCCTTCAACCTTTGGTTCCCGAAGGAAAGATGCCAGACTATTACCAGAAAACCGGCAAGAGGTTGGGCTGCGTCACTACTTCCGAGGCCTCCTCAAGCGACAAGGCTGAGGAAAGACAATACGATCATTCGTCAGAATCATCATGCTGAGATTCAGATGTCAGCACAAGTGTGATTTTCCACGAGGCATCCGCGAACATGGCTTCCGCGATCCGTGAAGACGAAGATTTGAGGGAAACCTCACCAGTAAGAGACGACCTTTGGGACATGCATCTCAATATGAAATGGGAGATTCAATTTGAATAGCGAGATCCCCCAACTGAAGATAAAGTGATCCAAATCAATATGAGAGATGAAAAAAATCCTAAACCTATATTTATAAGTGAGAATCTATCATCGGAAGAAAGGGAGGAATTGATATCCCTTGTCCGCGAATATATTGATATTTTCGCTTGGAGTTATGAGGAGATGCCAGGGTTGGATCCAAGCGTGGCGGTTCACAAATTGAAGATCCGATCAGAAGCTAAGCCAGTAAAGCAACAAAAACGAAGATTTCGCCCAGAGATCATGGAAGCTATAGAAGCTGAAATCAAAAAGTAGATCGCGTCAGGTTTTATTCGCGAGGAACAGCACCCCGAGTGGGTCGCAAATATAGTTCCCGTGACTAAGAAAAATAGAAAAATCCGAGTCTATATAAACTTTAGGGATTTGAATGAGGCTTGCCCTAAAAACGAATTCCTACTACCCATCACTGATATCATGATAGATAATACTTGTGGGTATAAGCGCATGACGTTCATGGATGGATTCTCGGGATACAATCAAATAAAGATGTATTCCGATGACGAGAAGCATACGTCCTTCAGGACACCACTCGGAGTATACTGTTATACAGTCATGCCCTTTGGCCTAAAGAACGCAGGTGCTACGTATCAACGCGCCATGCATGCAATTTTTCAGGAGCACCTCCGGAAAACAGTGGAGTGCTACGTAGATGACCTAGCAATTAAGAGCAGAAATAAAGAAGATCACTTGAAAAAGTTGAAGACAATGTTTGACCTCATGAGGAAGCACCAGCTCAAGATAAATCCAGCTAAGTCTTTCCTGGAGATCTCTAGTGGCAAATTCCTCGGCTTTGTCGTAACTTCGAAAGGAATACATCTTGATCCAGACAGTCAAAGCTATCCAAGACATGCCACCTCCCCGTAACCTCAAAGAGTTAAGAGGGTTACAAGGCAGGCTAGCGTATATTCGCAGATTTATATCAAATTTATCTGATAAATGTCAACATTTCACCAGATTGATGAGGAAAGGAGTGTCGTTCATCTGGAATGACGCATGCCAAAAGGCTTTTGAAGAGATCAAACAATATCTCACGGAGCCACCAGTGCTCGTGTTCCCGGTTTCGGGAAAGCCCTTCCAGTTATATGTAAGGGCTATGGACCACTCATTGGGTATTTTGCTAGCACAAAAGAATGAGTCGGGCCACGAGCAAGCCATTTACTACCTCAACAGAATGATGATAGGGGCGGAACACCGATATAATCCCGTGGAAAAAGAATGTTTAGCACTGGTGTTCGCAATACAGAAAATGCGACACTACTTAGATGGACAAACTATCCATGTTGTATCGAGAGTTAACCCTTTGAGAATATTAATGACCAAACCCGGATCATTAAACTCAAGACTATCTAATTGGGCCATTTTGCTATCACAATATGATATGCACTTCGTCCCACAGAAGGCTATCAAAGGACAGGCCGTGGCCGACTTCTTGGCCGAACATCCAGTCTCGACATCCTCGAGATTATATGAACAAATCCCAGGAGAGTTGGAGGAACGGGATTTAATTCCAGAAAAGGATGGTTTGAGAAGATCTCTCGAATCAAATACAGTTTCAAAAGATGTATGGCAACACTTTTTTGATGGTGCCTCCCGAATGGGGTCCAAAGGAAAGACGACAGTGGGGATGGGAGTTGTCCTCGTCTCTCCACGCAACCATATCATTCCTCAAGCTTACTCCTTGACAAGCTCGTGCTCCAACAATATCGCGGAATACAACGCCCTTCTCATCGGCTTAAGGATAGCCAAACAACTTGGGGTCAAATATTTGGAGGCATATGGGGACTCTCAACTCGTTGTAAATCAAATAAAATGGGAGTACGAAGTCAAACATGAAGACCTTCTGCCGTATTATCATGCGGTGATCAAGATTTCTAACGGTTTCACGGGTTTCTATATCAACCACATAAAGCGCCACCTCAATAGTTATGCAGACTCGCTAGCTTCCTTGGCTGCTACATTAGCCTTACCCAAGCATGCTAAAAGGCAAATTATGGTAAGCAGCAATGAGTTATTCTGCTCAAAGGGTGAGCTCAAAGAGCAAGCGAAGAAGCCACAAGAAAACGAAGCTGACGCTTGCGCGTCTAGCCTAGAGCCGAGGGATTGGCGTTTTCCTTATATAGACTATGTCCTTTACGGGATATTACCTGAAAATCCAAAAGAAGGCATTCAGAGAAGGGCTATCCGGTTTTACTACAACGCGAAACTCCAGACGTTGTATAGAAAATCCTACGACGGAGTTCTACTTCGCTGTCTTTCCAACCGCGAAGCTCAAAAAGTACTCGAAGAAGCTCACGCTGGCATCTGCGGAGCACATCAGTCAGGACCGAAACTCTGGAATAGAATTCGAAGGATGGGTTATTATTGGCCTAAGATGATGATAGAAGCAGTCAACTATGCCAAGAAATGTAGGGCCTGCCAAATACATGCAGACTTTATACATCAAGCTCCAGAATATCTCCATCCGACGGCTACATCATGGCCGTTTGAGCAATGGGGTATGGACATCATAGGGCCAATCTCTCCGCCATCAATGAGAGGGCACCGATTCATTTTGGCCATAACTGATTACTTTTCAAAATGGACTGAGGCTATCTCCCTGACCGAAGTAAAGTCGTCAGATGTTATCAAGTTTATCAAGCACCATGTGCTTTATCCCTTCGGGGTGCCTAGAAGAATAATTCACGACAACGGACCTCAGTTCGTAAGCCAAGTGTACTCTAGATTCTGCAACAAATACAGGATTGAAGACGTGGCTTCATCGCCATACTATCCTGCAGCTAATGGTCTAGCAGAAGCCTTTAATAAGACCATTATAAAGCTTATTAAGAAGTTTGTGTCATCCAATCAACGGGACTGGGACGAAAAGCTCGGAGAGTGTTTGTGGGCATAGCGAACCACTGTCTGAACTCCCACCAATGCCACTCTGTTCTCCTTGGTATATGGATCTGAAGCGGTCTTGTCTTGCCTTTGGAGATCCAAATCCCTTCATTACGAGTCGCGTTAACAACAAGGATGACAGAAGAAGAAAAGCATCAGCAAAGACTTCAAGAGTTAGAAGCCTTGGATGATAAACGCTTAGAAGCTCAACAGAGTATCGAGCTATACTAGAGGCGGATCTCCAGAACCTTTAACAAAAAGGCTAAACGAAGGGCTTTTAAGAAAGGTGATCTGGTCCTGTCAGTTAGAAGACCAATTATAACAAGCCAGAAGCCTAGAGAAAAGTTCCAGCCAAAGTGGGAGGGACCCTTCGTCATTGATACGGTCTACTCCAACGGGGCATATCGGTTGACAAAGCATAATGGTGACAAGATCCTAATGCCAATCAACGACATTCTTGAAGAAATATTATCCTTAACGAAATTGTAGAATACCAGTTACAATATGGCCTGGGCAGTTCTATGCTCGTCACGGGCGAATAGTTTCTCTGTAATCAGAACTTCGTCAATGAAAGTTCTCGGTTCCGGACTAAAACGCTTAGAAGCTCAACAGAGTATCGAGCTATACCAGAGGCGGATCTCCAGAACCTTTAACAAAAAGGCTAAACGAAGGGCTTTTAAGAAAGGTGATTTGGTCCTGTCAGTTAGAAGACCAATTATAACAAGCCAGAAGCCTAGAGAAAAGTTCCAGCCAAAGTGGGAGGGACCCTTCGTCATTGATACGGTCTACTCCAACGGGGCATATCGGTTGACAAAGCATAATGGTGACAAGATCCTAATGCCAATCAACGACATTCTTGAAGAAATATTATCCTTAACGAAATTGTAGAATACCAGTTACAATATGGCCTGGGCAGTTCTATGCTCGTCACGGGCGAATAGTTTCTCTGTAATCAGAACTTCGTCAATGAAAGTTCTCGGTTCCGGACTAAAAAGCCTTTAGTTCGCGAACCAGATTTTCCTTTTATCAAAATTTGCCAAGTTAAATATTACCTCTGGCGAACCAGATTTTCCTTTTATCAAATTTGCCAAGTTAAAAATTACCTCTGGCGAACCAGATTTTCCTTTTATCAAATCTGCCAAGTTAAAGATTACCTCTTGCAAACCAGATTTTCCTTTTATCAAAATCTGCCAAGTTAAAGATTACCTCTGGCGAACCAGATTTTCCTTTTATCAAAATCTGCCAAGTTAAAGATTACCTCTGGCGAACCAGATTTTCCTTTTATAAAATTTGCCAAGTTAAAGATTACCTCTGGCGAACCAAATTTTCCTTTTATTAAATTTGCCAAGTTGAACATTACCTCTGGCGAACCAGATTTTCCTTTTATCAAATTTGCCAAGTTAAAAACTACCTCTGGCGAACCAGATATTTTCTTCTATCAAATTTGCCAAGTTAAATATTACCTCTGGCGAACCAGATTTTCCTTTTTCCAAAATTTGCCAAGTTAAAAATTACCTCTGGCGAATCAGATTTTCCTGTTCATCAGATTTGCCAAGTCAATAACACATTAGGCGAATCTAGTTCTTTCATTCATAGTAACATTGGGTACTTAAAAATTGTGATTCATTTCGAAATTATCAAGTTAACAGTTATCTCTGATAATCAACATCAGAATCATCTTTCAGGTACTATCAGTTACGAAGAAAGAAAAGAACTTCTTTATTCATCATCAGAACAAAATTATAGAGAATTCTCTAAGTTTTATACAACCAATAAGAGTAAATACAAATTAAAAAAAAAAGGAGAAAACTTGCTTCTGTAACCATCTCTTTCGGCATGGTTCAAATCAAAAAGTTTGCTTCTGCAGGGCCTTCTTCTGGAATGACAGACTTGCTTCTGTAACTGCCTCTTTCATCATGGGTCAGATCAAAAAGTTAGCTTCATGGCCACCACTTCCAATTTGCTCTTGTAGCCTCCTTTTTAAGGATGGCTTAAAAAGCATAATCTTGTTTCTTCTTTCGGACCACAGTCAGGGATCTCCTGGTTGGTTCTCCCAGAGATGATGCCAGTGAATTAATTAGTTCAAAACTGGGCATACCGAATGCAAACCCCCGCTATATAGCTGACGGGTTGCGCAAATTCAAGGTTCTGGTCATTAGTACCCCAACCTTGTGGGATACTAGGAAAGAAGAAAAATAATGCACCAGACCCGAAATATTTTCTCTCATGTAAGATACATGAGACCTTCCAAGCCCCTTTAGGCATTGGAAGCAATTATGAGCCCATCGAGTCTGGGCCATTGTTAAGGAGAATGATTACGGTTATCTCCTGCAGCCAAAACAAATCCTCGTTAAAAAGAAAAAAAAAAGAGGGTATGAATCAGAAGAAGAGGTATACCTTAATTAAGGAAAATGACTACGGTCAGAAAAACCTCGTCCGTGAGACACCCCGCTAGATTAATGCAGTCTGGAGGTCTTGTGACATGCCAATTCTTATCCATCACTCCGGTTGGGGAAGAAGAAAACATGGCCGCACTGGTGGATCTACTACAAAAGAGAGAAAGAAAAGAGAGTCAAGAAGAAATTTTCTCACGGCTGAATGATCCTTCATCGAAGAGAGCATGTGCCTTATATAGGCGAGTTGCTAACTGTGATCTCCAGTTTAGAAGAGATAAGACCGAAATCTTCGGTCAAGATTTTCAGTTCAGATCTCAACAGAATTTATCGCTGTGGCATGGGATGCTTAGATATCACAACCCGGAGATCTCGTCATAATAGAGGCATGCAACGCTTGGAATTCTACGTCCAAACAGCTGCATCACATGGATCGCAGAAGTCTCTACAAATTCTGAAGAATCTACGGTCTATTCCGCGAACTTCCAGATGGAGCATCGCGGACCAGTGTTCCAGAACCCGGGTCGCGGGTTGGATATGGATAGTATAAATCCGCGAACCCCTAAAATTCACGTGACTTAAGAGAATCGCGTAACAGACATACAGATATCAGAGTTTTACGATGGTTCGCAAACTTCAGACAAAAGATGGCAAGTTCGTTACAAATCTCTGAAGAATAACTGCAGAATCATGCTTCGAAAGGCCAAAAAGAGGTTCTCCATAAACAACGAGGGAACTATTACAAAAAAAGGAGAATCTAAAACAGTGTACATAATAGCTTTACAATTCAATGGTTCAAAAGGGCCTTTATTTTCTCCTCCGCATCGTCAATGTCTTGCTGAAAGGTTTCATAAGCTTGAACATCGACCTGACGACGTAATTCCTCGTCACTGGTGATAACATTCTGCGCTGCAGCAGCCTCAGTGTAGCCAATTCAGCCTGTGCCACTTGGAGATCTTTGGTTGTATTGTCCTGCTGGCGCGATAAATCGACGAGGTTCCTCATTGACTCATCGCGCTCTTTGGTAATTTTGGCCAAGAAAGCTTGAGCCTTGGCGATTGTCTCTTGAGCCTTAGTAATAGCTTGGTCATGGCTCTTGACAATCGAAGCAGCGATCTCCACTTGAAGAACCAGAGATTCGCGATTTGATTGATATTGCTCTAAAGAGGCCTTGCAAATAGTTGCCTTTTCATGAATCTCCTTCTGAGACTTAAGTTGTTCCTCTTTCAACTTTTAAAAAATAATCTCCACTGTCTCAGATTTATCAGCACTTCTGGCTTTCGACAGAGATTCGGCATGCCTTTGAAGCTGAGCTATCATAAGCCTAAAAGGAGCAGCTCTATCTTCCCCACCAATGCTAATGATACCAGTTAAGTAAATATTGAGAACATTGGCAATTGAAGCAAATGGAACCCCTTTAGTATTTTATCGATACAGCGGTCCAAAAAGTGAAGGAAAGTCTCCACTATGTCTCTCAGCAAATCACTCTTAAGCATGTCAATCTCTGCATAAGGAGTAATACTGGATGAGGTGGAAGCAGATTGATCTGCAACAGGAGGAATGACACTGCTAGAGATTTCTGCGGAGCTACCAATCACAGTCTCCTGAACTGCAGCAATAGTTGGAGGGGCTGTGGCCGAAACCGTAGACATAGAAGCTTTAGGAATCACTGCTTCTGAAGTATCAATCGCAGAGGCAGTAGCAAAGTGTCAGTTCCCGCAATGGTATTGTCTGGTGAAGCCACCTTCGAGCCCGTGCACTCTAAGCCCGGAGTCAAAACTGGAGCTAGTAAGAAAAGAAAATTAACAGTTAAGTATTACAATATCATTTGATAAAGTGGCATGATTACTGAAGAAAGGAGGTGAAGACCTGAGGGTTGGACGCTGGATTCTCCGAGTCCGTACACCTCAGGACCAAATACTTCGGGCCCGTATACTTCGGCTCGAACATCCTCACTCAAAAAAACATTTACCGTGATCTGAATGAGGTGTAGAAGAGCGAAAACTGTTACTGCTGACGTCATCATCATCGCCCCATTCCTCTTGATTTTCAGAGAGAGGTGTTGCTTTTGGAGGATCTGATGCGCGAGTTTCCCCAATAACTTGCACTTCGTCATCTGCAGTGCACTGAGCAGCAGGAGCTACGGAATCCTCTTGTGAAGCCAAAGAAACATCGACTTCAACATTGGCCTGGCCAACCGGAGAGATAGAATCCTTTTGAATTAAGGGAACAGGGTCATTACAAAGAACATGCCCTTGACTCCGACGCCTCTTAAAGGAACGGAGGGTTAAAGATGAATTATCTTTATCTTCCTCGGGTTCCTCAACGAGGGACCCAGAAATCTGAAAGGACGTTGTAGTGCCAGTCCCAGATGGGGTGCTCTGTGAATCAATCCCCTGCGGAATAACAGGCAGGTCGCTAAGACATCTTAACCTCTTTCGCTTGTGTAAAGACTTCTCAGAAGAAGACTGCGGTGGAGGAGAAGTCTTCCTCGGCGTTGGATTAAGAGAAGCATCAAGGGAAGCAACCTGAACCGGTGCATCATTGTCCTCTTCCTTTTGTTCAGATTCGCTGGATGTGCTGTCCCCCGTGAAGTCCTCCATCCTTGCCACCTTTGTGCTACCGGCCCTCTTTTTCTGGGCATACCAAGATCTGATCTCCTGCAGACTGGTATGATGTATATTGAAATTCTGAGAAGCAGAGTTAGCATCCGCAAACCATTTACAGAAACCAAAGCTCATACTTGAGTTCGGAGTCTTGAGCGGAAGATCAAATTTGGCGAGAGTTCCACCCGCGACGAAGTGAAACCAAGCTCGAGCCCCCTCAAGAACGTTCCCAACAAAGCTTAACTCTCTATTGGGGTTACCCACATAAAGCTGATCATACCCAAACTGTCGTGCAAAACGACTTGGATAGTAAGGTTCTATATAGCAGAGGTTTCCCAAGCGGAGGACCAAATGTCCTGGGCGGATGTTTATCAACCACCAGAAACATCCCGAGGATATGGTGGTAAATTTATCAGCGCCAGCAGTGTCCGCGATCTCTTCTCCGTATCCAGCATTCGGAAAGTATGGGAAACATCTAAACAACTCGAAAGTTGAGAAATGACGAAGGGTTTTGCGGATTGCAGCCATGTAGCCTCCCTTCCACTGCGATCTCTCATAGTGCTGCACTTTAGGAGCACTTAAGTCGATCTGCGAGTCTGCAGGACTCATCAAAGTGGGGCAGTGTAGAACCAGCCAAGCCATCAAATAAGTATAAGGGAGTTCTACATGCGGATTGGGAGTTTTAATGACCGGATCTCCTTTCTTCCTTTGCTCCTTCACCTGACAGAATTTGTCAGATAATCTTCTCAGTCCACTCTGAAAGTTGCAAACCATCGCAGGCAACAAACTAAGTCGCCTACCAAATGCTAGTAAGACGGCTGGATATACGGCTCTAATGAGTATGTTTTCCTGCGTAGGAATAACACACTTCTTCAGCCATACCATCAAAAAGCCGGCCAAGAAGGCAGGATCGGACAAAGGCTGGAGGGCCTGATAGTGAAAGCTTTCAAAAGACGTTCCAGCCTTAAAGACATCGTCAAATTCAGCGACATAAGCATCCGTCCCGAAATTGACAAATCTTCTCTCAACTTCCTTTTCAGAAACTGGAGGAAGGCGAGTAAAATTAAGACTGCCCTTAGAAAAATTGGGCAGAAAATACTGCAGCCACTTCTTTGGTTTCAAACCACGGGTGCCAAATGTGTGGGTGCAAATATGGTAGTGGCAGAGCAGTTCCCAGTAAGCATTATAAATCAAAGAGTCTCGGATCTTCAACAGATGGAGTTCTTCCCTGGTAGGGACATACTCTTCATACGGAATGTCTCCCATGGGTAAGCCCGAAATTTCATACATTTCATGAAGAGCAAAACCTAACTCGCCACGAGGGCTAAAAACTGTGCAAGTATTAGGATTGTACAATTCCAATAAAACAAAAAAATGAAATCTACTAGCAGGAATACCGTGCTGAACAATTCTGATAGCATGATATAGTCCTGCATAATGAAGCTGATCCCTGAAGGTTTTCAAGAAGAAGTCAGTCAAGACTGCACACTCTCCTTTTGAAGAGCAATGAACCCATCAGGGGACGAAAATCTTGAACCGGAAACTCTCCTTGTGCAGTGGTAAAACGGTGCAGGAAAGTCTGCGCAATTATAGGAACCTCGCCTCTGGGAAGATCGTGTTTAAGCAATCCCAGCAGCAATCCGTGAAAGCTCTTCCCGGTACCATGAGGAAAAGCGCCTTGAGTATTGAAGCCCCCCAATAAGACACCGTCTTGTGGCCTGTTTATGTGCCAGTCCATTCGTCTGGGCACAAAAAAGGACTGAAAGAATAGGAATGGACAAGATCTCTCCATATTAGGAAGAAACAAGTGGCGACCTTCAACTTGGCGAAACCACTTATAATCGCCATCTTCCAAACCACTATCGGGCATTGAAATATGGTCCCCAAACAAAAAGACAGATTTGAGCAACGGAGACCGATTTGCTCCTTCGAAGGAGGCATTAGTCATCAACTCTCGCAATGTTGAGTGAGAAGGGTGGATAATCTTGTCTGTTCTCTCTTGATTATCTGAAGCTGTATAGTGGGGAAAGACATGACCAAATCTGAACTCTTTCTTTCCATCATAGCCATCAGAATATCCGAGATAATGACCCTTTAACCAAAAATTTAAGGCGTAATCAACTGCAAAAGACATGCAGATTCAGATATGTGGAAAAAAGAAAAAAAAAACAAGAAACGGGACTGCCTTCCGAATATATATATATATATATATATATATATATATATATATATATATATATATATATATATTACTTATCTCTGATCATTGGTTCCTGCCGAACCACTATTGAATTGGAAGTTGCTCGAGAATCTTGATGACCACTGGCGGCAGCATCAGAGGAAGAAGATTTCTTTGGCATCTTTTGCAGATTTAGAAAACCCTTCGAATCAAAAGCTATGGGAGATTGAAGATGAGGAGTCTGAGAAGTCCAAACGATGAACTCAGATTTCAAATTTCTTTAGATAAGGACAACCTATCTCGTAAAGTGGAGGTTATATAGCCGATGATTTGACGGCCGAGATCTCTGGCCAGGCGTAATATCTTGCTCGAATCTCGTGAACACCTTTTTCATTTAATGCAGCTCAGAGAAACATCTCAATTCTGACGCCGCAGAAAAACAACCGCCTGCCGGCCTTCCCGCAAAAGTTCGCGACCCTAATACAGAGTCGCGCCCCTTCCGAAGGCAATTTGCGATGATATCGATCTGGAAGATGCAAACTACATTCTGGAGGAGAATGATCTTGTTATTATAGATTAGATTGAGGAAAAACAATATTGTGTTTTGTATAACTTTAAAAATTGTTGTAATGTTTGCTATGAAATTTTATAATTTTTC
Source organism: Dracaena cambodiana (assembly GCA_036321105.1). NCBI lineage: Eukaryota > Viridiplantae > Streptophyta > Magnoliopsida > Asparagales > Asparagaceae > Dracaena > Dracaena cambodiana. The sequence continues at coordinate 7,068,507 of JAYEPQ010000012.1, read as the reverse complement.
TATGCCTTTATATTGATTTTACAGTATTTTATATGATTTTTAAGATTTATTTACTTATTTGTGAAAATTATTAAATGCAGTTTAATATTTATTTTAATTAAATAATAGAAAATTGAATAACCTACGTTAAGCATTACGTTATTTGCTACATAACCTAACAAAAAAAAAACGTAACGTTAACGTTATCGTTGTTTTAAACATTGAAGCCAACTAAACAACAGAGTATCAATCAAAACACATGATCAGCTACTAACATGCTACTCTGGATTCATTTTAAAAAAAGATTATCAACATTTTTTAGCAACTAAAAGAAAAAAAACAGCATATCAAACAAGCACATGATCAGCTACTAACATGTTACTCTGGATTCAATGCATTCTTAAAAAAGATTATCGACATTTTTTAGCAACTAAAAGAAAAAAAAACATCAAACAAACTTTAAGTGAGTTTAACAAACCGTACAAGGGTGAAGTGTTTAACAGAATGCATAATTAACTCAAGAAAACAACTCTTTACAATTCTTACATGAAAATATAACACAATCATACATATCGCAAAGTCAAATTGAACAAAAATAGCGTTAATTCCACAAGCCAAAAAGGTAAGCTTAGAAACTGGCTTCAATAAAATTAAATGTAGTTTCTTATGAAATCTATAATTGAATATAAGTCATGAATTAATCTGTCAGAGGAGAAGCATGCCACCGTCACTCAGAGCAGATAAAATAAATTCCAAAAAATTTACCTGATCAAGGAAACAATTCCAAAAAATTTACCTGATCAAGGAAATAACAGCGTCGGGGGCTTCGCCTTTAGGTGGCGCAGGGGCTAAGGGCTTCGGCCTTCGAGACTCGAGAGCCGGAGCAAGTCGAGGGCGGAGAACGGAACCAGCTTGGGACTCGCGGAGGAGGAAGGAAAGAGGAGTTGAGGAGTAAGGGCTAGGGCTAGGGTTAAGGTTTGAGTTGAGGAGTAAGGGCTAGTGCTAGGGTTATCCTGCCGGAGCAAGTTGGCGGAGGCGGAGGCGGAGGCCAGAGCGAGGCAGAGGAAAAAGGGAGAAGAGCGACGAGGATGGAAAATTTTTGGACTAGGGTTAGGGTTTGGGTGCTCTCGGAGGCGACTGAGACTGAATCGCTCGAGAGGGTGGGTCGCGAGTTTTAGAGATGAGTAATTGAGTTACGGGTTGGGTAGGGATATTATGCTAGCGGGTCTTCAGTTTATTCAGCCGGTCTCGGTTGGAGCAAACACTCCCAAAATCCAACCCGACGATAACTGTAGTCATATTCGGGGGAGTTTCTCAACACCATTTTTTCTACTTAGCCCACTTAAAAACTTCATCGATATTACAAGTTTACTATCGAATTTTTTGAACTAAAATATCCCTTTCTTCATTCTCTCCTCTCATCTTCTCAAACTACAGATCAGTTAACAAAAAAAAAAAAAAACTAAAACCTACAATTGTTCCCTCAAATCTTTCTACAGCAAGAAAATATACAGCTCACTGTTCGGACTTTCAGTCCGGATGAATTTTTTTTCGTCCGGACAGATAATTTTTGTCTGGACAGGAGATCAGGCGCACTATAAATAAGTTTTTTTTTTCCATTACATTACCCATAAAGCCATTGTAGTATAGTGGTGAGTATTCCCACTGCTTACGCAGGTGTCTTGAGTTCGATTCCCGACGACTACATATTCTCCATTCCTATTCGATTCGGGTTTTTCAAAATTGATAAATATTTACATATGCTCGCCACCATGAACAAAGAAAATAAAATTAAATACTTGCAACTCATTGTAGAAAACCAAAAATATATAAATAAAAGGTCAATTCGTCAGTATCCAGTGTGTGGGAATAATTATAATATAGTGCAACAAACACAAATGATTTATTTTTTATTACAATGTAAATTTACACAATGAGAATTATAAATAAATCAGCCCATAATTAGAAACAACATTACATAAAAAAAATATATATACAAAGTTTCGTTTACAGCAAATAATTCTCGAACAACCATTTAAAACACATTATTTTCGAGTACAACCCTTTCAAATTACGACCCAAAACAAAAATAATTAAATATAACGTCCCTATGTCTTGAAACTCTTGAGCAGTGTTAATTCGACCGGTCATCAACTAATCGGTTGCACTTCTTCTTCTGAGTCTGGTTCATTAATATTTGTTCTTCAATAAGACTCTTCAGTAACATGAGATTTTTTTAATATCGATATCTTAACCCCTACAAGTGGATAAATATAATTATTTAGCACACAAGTGGAAAATAAGACAAACCCAATATAAAATTTAAATATACAAGTGGAATTGTCAAAAGTTAATTTATAATTATACTATCTTATACTCTTGAGGAGTACAATGCAAATTTAAGCAGACTAACAAACAAATTGAAAAATTAATAGAATTTTGTATATTTTACAACTAGCATTACAATATTTTATTTTTTCATTAATAGTAATCAAAGTATAAATTAAAATACCAATTTTTAAGTTTCAATCTTAAAGGATAGAAAAAAATTTCTAACTTTAAAATTGAGACCAGTTGTAGAGTTAATCTTTGAGATAGTTTAGATATTGAGCGCCAGAAAGTTCTTACAAATTACAAGAGATTTTAAGAGGTAGAACAAGTATAGATAATTATTAAAAAAAAATAAATTGCAAGGTAAATATATAAAAAAATTTAATCTATCATAAAAAACCCTCAACCTCCAAAACCCCAATGCTTCATCCTCAATCTTATCATCAAAACCCCTCCACCACCATCTCCTCCTCCTCCTTCCTTCCTCCTCTCCAGCTCAATAAGACCACAAAATCCAAAAATCTCTCATTCTTTACTCCAAAAAAAGAAACTAAAATTAAAAAAAAAATTGCTAAAAGAGAAAGAGATCTCACTCACCTCGACCCAAGAAACAATGGCGGGGCGGTGGGTGAGCGGGGCAGCCACGCCGGGATAATCGACCGCGACAGGCAAATCGAAAAGAGAGAAAAAATTAGGTGGAGGAGGATGTAGGAAAGGGGAAGAGGAATATGAAGGATTAGGAGGGTGGGTGAGGGAAGGAAGAAAAGAGTTTGGTTTTTGGGTATGAGATTTTGCTGGTCTAGAGCTGGAGAGGTGAGGGAGAGAAGAATGGAGGTGCGGGAGAAGAAAGTGAAAAAGGGGAGAGAAAGAGAGTGAGGGTATTCTTGGGATATTTAGTGTGCTCACTAAGAAAACTCTCTCTTTTCAAAAAGAGAGGGTGAGCTCACTAGGAAAATTGGGCTCACTAGGAAAAATGGTGTAATCCTTTGGAAACTCCCCATATTCGTAGACCTGGTAAATGAGACAAGCGGCCCGTTGGGCACGCTTGGCCCGGCACGTGCCGGGCACATGCTCGGCACGGCTCGGGTGAGCCGAGCCGTGCCGAGCACGGCCCGGTCGTGTCGGGCCGTGCCTGGCACGTGCCAGGCTCGGCACGTTTAATTTATTTATTTTATTTAGGCATAAAGAGCCGTTGGGGGTATTTGCAATATTTTTTGCAAAAAGCCCCCCAACGGCTATTTTTATAGTCGTTGGGGTTTCTTGCAATTTTATTTTGCAGTTTTTCCCCCCAACGGTCAAAATAGCCGTTGGGGGGGTTTTTTGCAAATTAAAATATTCTTTCTCTATAAATACCTCATTATTTATACAATAAAATTTATTCTCTCAAAACTCTTCTCAAATTCTCAACTCTTTCAAATAAGTTTTAAATCAAGTGAAAAGGAAGTCTCAAATAAGCAAGTCTCCCAATCAAGATTCATGCTAAGTTTTCTCTCTGAAGTAAGGTTTTCTTTATTTTTTCGGCTTCCAACTCCCTCTCTCTAGTTAGATATTTCTACTCTATCTCTCAAATAGTTCACCGATCAACATGTATTTATGATTTAAAGTTTTTTGTTTGGTTTTTTTTGAGAATTTTTATTTGTTTGTTTCGGGATTTTTTTTTTTTTAAAATGGATCCACACTCGTCCGGCGCTTCTTGCTCTCAAACTACGGGTTCTTTTTCTCCCTTTTTAACTAATGAAGAATATCAAAGTTTATGCCAACCTTTAGAACAACCTCCTCAAGTACCATTTTCTTTATCTGAGGAAAAACCAACCGAAATAACCAGTCCCGAAATACAAATAACCACCTCTCCTAGGACTATTAGATCTGACATATGGAAATATTTTGAAAAAATAATAGAAAATGGTGTTAGAAAATCTAAGTGTAAATATTGTCAAAAAATTTATTCGTTTCCTTTAACTAGCGGAACATGTCATCTTAAAAGACACCTAGACAAAACTCACCTACCAAATTAACCACATCAAACACAAATAAGCTCATATGGTGGATCGACAGGAATTCGTAAATATGATCTTATCAAAACAAGAGAAAATTTAGTAAGATTTATAATACATGACTAACAACTTTTTTCTTTTCGGAAAATCAAAAAATTGAAAGATATTGTAAAACTATATTTACTAACGAATTTAAAAAAGTCCCACGATTTACATCTAAGTCTGACATGTTAAAACTATATAAAGAGAATATGGACACTTTAATAGCTATTTTTATTTCTTTAATTTTTAGAGTTGCTATAACTGCAGATTGTTGGGAAGCTCTAAATATGTGTAGTTATTTATGCGTAACGGCTCACTATATAGATCAAGATTGGTGTTTACAAAAAAGAATAATAGTGTTTAGGAGATCAGGATAATGGAACGGAAAAAAAAAAAAAAAAACTTATTTATAGTGCGCCTGATATCGAGTAATACTTACAGGCTGATTTTGTTTCTTTCTGATATCGAGTAATACTAATTGTAGTAAAATTGCTCCAAGATGATTTGTATCTCTCCTATTCTAAAATGATTTAAACCATGTTGACATATAATAAATCCATGCACTTCAAGTTCACGACATTGATTGTTGGGAAAAATAATAATATCCCGACTTGTGTGTAAATAACAAGTTAGATATAAGTAAATCAACAAGTCACGGATGACACACAATATTTACGTGGAAAACTCTTATTGAAAAAACCACGGGACAATAAAAAAGCGAATTCCATTATTTCAGATAAATAGTATAACCTTTCGAATATTATCCAGAGAACTAGAAAATATACAGAGAACTAGAAAATGAAACAATATTACTTCCAACACGAAAGAAGCCACAAACCTTGCTAGAGAACTATAGTCTGTAGTAAAAGCTCCGGACTAACACTGTGATGGATATCACCTGAAGAGAGTATCCCGCAGAGCACACCGAGCTTCTGAAGAGAGTATTTCGCAGAGCACACTGAGCTTCTTCTTTCCTCTCTTTCTTTCTCTATCTTTACTTTACTCTTCTTTTTTTTGAATGTATGATGAATGAAATCAATTGAGAGCACCTATTAATTTTCAAATTTGATGGGCGGTATTTTTCATATGTTTTACTATTCTACCAACCATTTTAACTATGTCATATAATCCTTCTTTACATAATCATTCTCACTTAATCATTCTCTTAATTTTTCTCATCTATTCCATTTTTGGATTGAATTAACTCTAACAATGATGGGATGCCGACCCACCCTCTCCGGGTACGGTAGGAAGCAACCGATGTGAGTTCGGCTTGGCCTATTACTGTAGTGAGAGTTATTGAGTACAGTGAAGTGAAGTTACATGCATTCTAAACATTAGGAGTTGTTGTATCTATATGCAGCTGTGTTCAACTTTGGCTCGGGGCCTTAGGCTGGTTTCATCAATTAGCGTGGGCTACCAATAATATGGATAGCCTTAGCCTCAGAGCTACTTTATGTGGCAAAATATATCATGTCTTTCATGCTGGGAAAATGGAAAGATGGTCGGAGCAGGACACGAGAGGGAGGTGAGGTGAGGTTAGAGAGGTAGAATTGAGTTGGGCCGTTGTTTTGGCCATTGTTGATTTATTTAAATTCATGTGTAACTAACTGCCTCATGGGAGGAACCTAGCTAGCTATTATACTTACTATTATCCGTGGAAATCAAAATCAAGTCTTAAGGATACACAAGCAAGCTGGCACAAGTACACGAGTGAAAATTGCTTACAAGAAGATCAAGAACAAATCTCTCCAGCGGTCTGACTAGGTACAAATTAACACTAGCAAGCAACTCATGACCTTTCTAAGACCATGCATGTGAACAGGCAGGCAATAACGCATAATTAGACTTGTGATCTTATATGTATGTCACTTGAATTTTCATATATAATCCGCTCTCCTCTTTTATATATATATCGAAACTATGACTTCGCATAATTAGAAATAACCAATTTGGCACACATACAAATATAAATGATCAACGAAAAGAGATGAATCGAATGCTAGAGAAAAAAAAGAAAACACATGCAGCTCACTGAAGCCATGAGTGTAACCAGGAGGGCTCAAGGTACAGGCATGATCCAGAACGGCGTACACCAAGGGCTGGGTACCTTGGGACAAGGCAAATGCGTCGACACGATTCCTTCCTCCAAATCGAATGCGTACAAGCACTTATCTTCTTCCTCCATAAAATAGATACAGTCGCCTTTAAGACCAACTTCTCTCGCAGACCACGATGCTGAGAAGCCGTATGGGCTTAGGAGGAAGATCCGATCACTGCCGATGCTCGTCACTGGCTCCCACCCTTTCTTTGAAAAGTCGAATCTATAGACAAAAATCTGTACTATTCTCATCGTAGTTGGGGGAATAAAATGAGCCTCTAGACAATACATCTCCTCGCACGATTCCAATAGAAACGTTCTGCCCCAATTCAGTCCGACAGGGACTTCACGATTGTGCATTTCACCTATCATGCTTAACGACGGCTGTGGGTGTAATTGGATGCTCAGAAGACTGTTACGCGTGGTAAGCCCGTAAAACTTGCCCTTGCAGGCTACAACACGATTAAGACGGTCTTCTCCAAGATCGTACTCATACTTGACCCACTTGTCACCTCCAAGTTGGCAGAATAACAGATGCTTCAACTGAAAGTTTCTGCAAATAACCACACATGAGTATTGGTGGTCGGTCGGTGGGGATGACAGTAGAAAATCACTGTAGTTCGATAGTTTCGACTCCAGTTGCGGCAGCTCGATCTTTGCCTTGGTAGCAGGGTTAAAAAGAAATATCTTATTCAAAGCTGGATCAGATAGAATCAGCCCTCCTTGTGAGATAGGACAACAATCGTAATCATTTTTTAATTCTCGAATACTTCTAACAAAAACTCGCTTCTTCAGTAAACTGTAGAAGGTTTGGGACTTTTTCTTAGATTTTCCATGGATGAATACGAGCAGTGGAGATGTGCAAGCATCCGCAAATTCGGATTTTGACTTTGTTTCTTCTTCCATGTATCACCTGTCTTCAAAACTTCTGTCAACCACAAATATATATTGATTTTACCTCAGATACTTAATCAAGTGTGTCTTTCAAAAATATATATATCCAAAAAGCATTAAATTATGTATACATATTGGATTATGAATCTTAACTCTTGCAGGGATCACATATTCCTAGTATGACTGATATTTCAGTATCCGATACGATATTTATTATCGGATTAGATTTGGAAATTATATGGATCGAATACGGACTCAAATGCTGTACTGATTATGATAGTAATTGTGATTGTAGGCTGAATAGATAACTAATTCAAATGCGAATTTGCTCTATAGATGCATTCCCAGAAGTATTTGGACTCTAATGTAAATGTAAATGGATACTTCCAATAGAATTTGGAATTTCAATGGATCGATCTCAAGCGGATTCGATACGTTTTCCATCTTAGATGGTGTGTTTGACTCATAGAAGTACATAATAAATTAAAAAGAAGTAGAAAAATTCCAAGTTAGTTGTCTAGAGATTGATGATGGTTAGATTAATCTTAAAAACAAAGATTAATTGGATAAGGCTTTGATAATCTTAATTTTTTCTCGACATAATCACTATATTGCATTTTTCAACTTTTAGAATCTTGTCATGTCCGTCCGTATGTTAGCCTAGGATTTAGTTTAATAGTTTAGTTTTCTACATAGACAAGCTATGAAAATTTTTTTTTCCTTATTTGTTGGGGAAAAAGATAGCCAACCAGTCTTAATAAATTAATTTAATCATGAATTTGAAAAATATTTTATACTTTCAAGATGAATTGAGGTACACACCTTTGATAGCTGAAGCAAAGGAGAGCTGGTCAAGATAACACAGACAAAACTAATTCTCTAGGGGTATAATTTCCAATGGCTTGCATCCTCGATTCGAATTTGGAGTGCTTCGACTATTTGAATTTATAGATTCTGAATCCAAAAGGTAAGCAGATTTGGAATCCATGAACTATTTGGATTCGTGTATGTTATTAACAATGAATTTGGTACAAAAATATCCATTAAAAAAACCCACTACTAAGTTCCGTATATCTTTATTCTGCGGTGCCCCTTCTCCTTCTGAGAGTGAATTTGGTTTTTTTAAATGAAAATTTTGGGGGACCAGATGTACACAGGTCGGAAACCCGGGCTGTCTTAGCTCTAGCCGACCCGAAACCCATTCTGTCAGCCTGCAAAATTTGTTTGGATTGTTTTTTTAAATTTTAATTGTAATACTTACTTAGAGGCTGTATCTGGATTATGTTTTGAAAAAAAAGTATGACATTTGAAAAATTATGCACCATGTGTTATTTCAAGCAGATTTTGACACTTTGATTCATTGGATTTAATTAACAATTTCAAGCAGTATGTTTCTATTCATATTCCCAATTACGAGTGATATATCGATATTCAGGTTGGATGCGGGTAGATCAGCAATCTCCTAATCGGCTTTGTAATATATATCTTATCGGATTGTATTCGGAATTTACATGGATCTGATAATGGATTCAAACACTAATCTGATTATGATCCTAACAGCTGCGATTGTAGGGTGGATAGGGAACTAATTCATATACAAATTTGGACTCTAACGTAAATGCCTACTTATTATAGAATTCGAAATTTAAATATATCTGAAGAAGCGGATTCGTTTTGTTTACCATCTTAATCGCAAGGAGCCTCCATGAAAGTCATTGACTGTGTCTTTTAGAGTATATTTATTGATAAGTTTTATTGATAAGTCCATTTTTTTTTTAGTTTCGAGTTAACCAGTAATTAATAAGCTAGCAATAGTGTGCTCAATCAATGTTTTGCTGTTTTGATGTTATTCCGTAACAACCCATGAGAGAGATGGAAGTGGCGTAGAGCCTAAGCTAAACTCTGTTTGAAAGAGAAAAAAAAGAAGAAGAGTAAAACAAAGCCAATTGTTAAATTATGTCTTCCACATGCAAAATACATGAGAAGAGAGAAGAAAAGAATCAAAGAAATAAAAAAAAACAAGTAATATATATATATATATATATATATATATATATATATATATATATTAATAAGAATTTTGGATAATTTTTAACGGAAAAAAGAAAGAGAAGAAAAAAAAAATACATCACATCGCATCGGTCCGGTCAAATCAATTGGCTACAACAGCAATCTTAAAGCCCAGGTTCAAACCATACACTATATAATTGCTCCCTGGAGTCAATATAGTCATAAGGTTCAGCATTATCTAAAGAATAGTAACACATACTAGCTTCAGATATTTTTGTTTCCTCCGCGGAATTGTGAGATAGGAGGGGCTTTGGGATGAAGAAGATTCCTGATTCCGAACATTTGATTTCAGCATGAATAGTCTCTGGCTTTCCGTGAAATCTTGGGAAGTAGACTCTGTTTCCCATTCCTCTCACTGTTGTCGTCGTAATCAGGGGCATACCTGATCCACCAAACAAGGTCCGAGTAGTGCCTATGCTTTTGACGGCAAACCAAGCCAAAGAAGTTCGATTGAGCTTAAAGATGTGAAGGGGCCTGTCACGCTTTCCAACAACAACTGCTAAAAGCTCTCCATCAGATTCGACTAGAAAACTTTCCTTGTAGGAAACCTTAAACTGCTTCGGCCCAGACAAAACAGTCCATGTATCATTATTTGGATCATAGACCCCAAGGTTTCCTTCCCTTCCCAAGCAGTAGAAAAGACCATGGAGGGGCACAGGATTAGAGGACCGAGACATGACAAATGGCAGATTGTTATTGTGTTCAGTAAATGAATAGGAGTCTTCCCTGCATTTCGACACAAATATATGGACATCTCTCTCTCGACAGCTATTGATGGCAAATACTATGCATTGGTTAGGTGGTTTTCCCGAAAATGCTGTGCCATGGGCACCAAGCATAACATGAAGAAGGTTTGGAGATTTATGCAGTGCATTGGTGGTAGGATTAAATAGTGTGATCTCGGATCTGCTATATAGCAGCAACCATCCATGTCTTGCATAAAAGAGTGCAACGTTGCCAGACAGGTCCAAGGGGCAATCCACAATAAAAGTCTTGTTCGAGAGCGGGCTATAGTAGCGACAAATACCGTCTCCCCACTTTCGGAAATGAGCTAGAAGCGGGAAACGGTCGGCAGGATAAACAGGGGAAGTACACGACCTCCATGCTTTGCAAACAGAAGCAAAGTGTGGATAACATTGGTAGGGAAGGAGAGAGAGAATAATGCAAAGAATATCAGTCGGGAGGTCCAACCAAACTCGCGTCTCACCCTGTGACTGTGACGCCGCCATGCTAAACACAAGCAATCTCTATCCTTCTGCACATTATGAAAATTATTATTTAGCAGCACTTGTGTTAATTAAGCACCATGTTTTCTTTTTTTTTTTTTTTTTTTTTTATCTATGGTAGTTTCACCCAACACTAGGTAACATATATATTATGCTCTACATATGGGGGGGGAAATAATTCTATTTTCAAGACGAACTAAAATATATATGGAGAAAAAGCTCAAGGCATCAATTTTGTATCGTACTATTTCAAGATATTTTATCAATTCCTTTCCTTTTTATTTATTTTTTTTACTGCTTTTTGGATCAATTAATTAACAATTAAATATGATATAAAAGATGAAAAAGCAGCAAAAAGAATAACAAACTAAATTAAACTACAGTAAGATGAAATAAAATGCATACCTTTGATAACTGAAGCGATCGAGTAGATTATAATTTCCCGTTGTTTTGCATCCTCATATTTATTTATAGATCGCGAATCCAACAGATAATTGAATTTGGAGTCCGTAGGCTGTTTGGATTCATAGATCACAAATCCAAAAGCTAATCAAATTTGGAGTCCTATTTGCATTCATATATGTTTTTAATATTCCAACTGGGAGCTCAACAATCTTGATGATATTGGAGTGATAATGAGTCAGGCCCAAAAATATCTACTGGAGAATCCACCAATAAACAACACTTTGAGAATATTAAAAACAGTCGGAGTAGGATCAGTTTGGTTTAATCCACTTACTGAGAAATCTTTCCTATATCTCCAGCCAATCAAATATGAGATTGTTCAATATCCCTCCTAGATTCCATCTCCTCACCCAAAAATCTTTAAAAACAAAAAAAAATTAGTTAAGCTCAGCGCCCCCCCCCCCCCCCCCCCACCACTCCACGAGAAATTTAAAAAAAAGAGAGGAAAAAACTTTTCGTTTTGCTCGTTATATGATGGATAAAATGGTGAATTAACAGATCAATTTAAAAAAAAAAAAATCAAATACTTACATACAGATAGAAAAAAAAAAAAAGGATTAATTAGTTAATCTATCAACACTCAAATACCCAAAACAAAACTTAATAAAGAAAGAAATAAAATTAGAAATGATACTGAAAAGTATTGATTTCTATCATTAAAAATACTAACTTTAATCCTTAAAATTGTCATTCAAAACCATTTACCAGTGCCACTACTTACTAGTATCATAGTATGCGATTTTCTTTCCTTGACAGTTTATTCTAAATTCGTAATCTTCGTGAAGCATTTTGTTTAAATTCAAACATGTACATCAAATTAATTTGCATTGAGGTTTTTTGCTTAGTACATCAAATTAAGTTACATGGAGATTTGCTTGTCTACAAGTTGTAGACTGCAAATTTGTAATTCACATTCTATACAAATTTTTAATTTTATTCTAAATTTTAATTATAGAACAGTAATATTTTAATAATTATAATATTTTTAGATAATAAAATATACACGCATAATAAATTATTATATAAGACAACTTTTTGGCATGTTAGATATATCTTCATCTCATCAATCTCCTCATATTCTTAATTAGATACAGCTCAGCTCTTTAAGAAACCTTACTCCCACTCCATTTTTAAACTAAACTAAATGATTAAAACTTCTTTTTTTATTAATGTTTTTGTGCATCATAGTTTAGTATCATGAATCTTAGATCGGGTACCGGATATGTACTCACACTTATTCGATAATGGGCAATAAGCCCATCTTATCCATCAAGTTAGTTTGAAATATCACCTTAACTTTAATCTTTCGTAATCTCAACACTGATCAGTTTAATAATATTTTTAGCTGCAAATATTTGTCAAGTTATGAACATCTAACCAGTCTGTTTAGTTTCTAAACTCTAACTTAAGTAAATTAGATTTAACACTTGTCACGATCTAAGACCGATACCCGTTACATATATCTAAACTGTATGTATTTGTATTGGGGATTTGTTCCAACATACTACATCAACTAGCTATATTTTTATTTATTTACTAGTCAAACTCTCACACATATGTTTTCTGCAACATTATCCAAATTGAGTCTCCACCGATGACCAATCTCAGAACATCAATGCCACTTAAGCAATGCTCATTTGCATATTTATTTATTTATTTTGATATCATTCGCGATCAACAATTATATAGCATGTTCACAGTCACTTTTCTTAGTATTATTATGGTACAATTTCTTTCTTTTATGTGTTACTTGCTATGTTTTTTGAAGTAAAATGGCGGGTAAAAACCCTCCACGTTCTATTAGCAAGAGAATAATAGAACTACAAAAGAGTTACTGAGTTCGATCACTCATATGAGTGATTATCATAATACATTAGTTCTTACATAAATAAAAGATAAATAAAAAGAAGAATGGAAAGAAAGAACAAGTTTGTCAAATCCTCTTCTCCTATCGCAGCAAGGTGAATATCTTCTCCATGTTGAAGGGTGGATGCTGTGAATCATGTGGGCCCAGGAGAACCCAGGTCATTCTCTGATGATCCACCTGAAATCTGTATCCGTTCGTCATCAAAAGGTATATCTGTACAAAGAGAAAAGTCATGCATAATTAAACGGGTGCAAATACGTAAGGAACGAGCAATAAAATTAAAAATTCTATTATTTCTTTCCAACCAAACATTCCAATATATTGCTGCAGCTAGTATTTTGGCCCGATATGAAGGCCGACCATTAAAACATAGCAGCTAGTGTTACTTGCTATGTTACAAGATCCTGTGCTCATGCGGTCTGAAATTTTGAATTCCCCACTTTTCGGAAGCAGCCAAACTGAGATGTGTTACACTTAACAGTTTACTAGCGGATCAGACTGTGATGCAATTCTTTTTTAGTATTGCATTCTGCCTCTCTGAGGGTAACTATGAGAATGACATTTTCCATTTACTTTATTATTAGTATTCTTACTATTATTTCCCTAATCATGCCAAACTCAATGTTTTTCTAATAATAAGATTGTTTTTTTTATTGATTACACAAGTTAAGCTCTTCCATCAGTGACAATTCAACCTAGAACCGTCAACTTAAGAGCACGAGGTGGTGTTAAGGCTAGCTGGAATATATATATATATATATATATATATATATATATATATATATATATATATATATATATATATATATAAAGAGAGAGAGAGGATTACTGTAGGTGAGCCGCCAGTTCAGGAAAAGTTATGTGAGCTAGCGGCAAAACTACAATGATTTAATGATTTTTCTTCAATTTTTTTTTAACAATTACTAACTCTACCTCCATAACTTATTTTGGATTAAATTTAATAAATTTTGGAGTTCTTTTACCTTTTCATCAAGTGCATACAAAATGTTTTATTCATTGAAAACTGTTAATTTTGTGTTAACTTGATGGAGGACCAAATCAAAACTAAAACCCAAGAAATTGGGTATGAGTGAACCCTTAGGGGTCGAGATCATAATCCAAAAGAAATTTTTTAAAAAAGATTATTAGAGATATTGGAAATGAACTGCAGCACAGGTAACTTGCGAACTGTCAGCTCATTTTTATTTTTCTCTATATATATATATATATATATATATATATATATATATATATATATATATATATATATATATATATATATATATGATTATTGTAGAAAAGCCTCCAGCTTAGACAAGTTACATGAGTTAGTGACGAAAAAAACTAATGATCCTCCCATAATTTTAATCAAAAATTTTTTATCATAATTTCCACCCTAATATCTTCGTAATGATTAAATTTTATAAATTTTGGAGTTCATCAAGTGGATACAAAATGTTATATTCAATGAAAACCATTAATTTTATTTCTATATGATGGAAGGCAAATCCAAAATAAAACTCAAGAAATTGAAATGAGTAAACCCTAGAAGGTTGAGATTATAATGTAAAAAAATATTTTTAAAAAAAATTATGGGAGACAATGGAAATGGAGTGCAGCTCAGGTGTGTGTGTACACACACATTACGTTATGAATAGAGCTTTCCTGCAAATAACTAATGGTCAAATTGCAGAGGACAAACTTAGATACCTTAAAAGCAAGATTTAAGTTGATCTGCAATTTCTCCTGTGCTAATTAGAATGTTCGGGTTCAAAGACCAACTTTTAATCCATTATATTCAGACATAATTGTGTTCCTGTAAAAAAATTTGTTCCTTAACTTGATTTAAAATGGTATAATCTATTGTTTATAGTTAGCTGCTTTGATATTTTGTTATTTAATTCATAGATGCTTGGCATTCTTCTTGTTATTCATCTCTCTGTACGATTACAAAACCAAATTATTCAACCAATAAAAATAAATTGCTTTACACTAGAATTCATTTCAAACGGAAATTAGTACATGACAATATAAGTAAAATTATACATCTTCAACTTACTGCATTCTCGTCCTAAGAATGAAAAAGGATTTTGGATGGTTTTCGAAGGATAAAAACGAAGAAAAAAGCACATCACATCGGTCCGATCAAATCAGTTCCATACAAAGACAATCTTAAAGCCCAGCTTCTCGCTCCTTGAAGTCAATATAGTCGCAAGGTTCAGCGTTATCTAAAGAATAATAACACATGCTAGCTTCAGATATTTTTGTTTCCTACACAGAATTGTAAGATAGAAGGGGCTTTGGGATAAAGGAGATTCTTGATTCCGAACATTTGATTTCAGCGTGAATACTCTCTGGCTTTCTATGAAATCTCACTGTTGTCGTCGTAATTTGGGACATTCATGTTCCACCAAACCAGGCCTAACCGCGTACTAATTTATAGTTGTTCAATTGAGCTTTAAGATATGATGGGCCTGTCATACTTTCCAACAACAATTGCTACAAGCTCTCTATCAGATTCCACTAGAAAACTTTTCTTGTAGGAAACCTTAAACTGCTACGAATTAGACAACACAGTCCATGTATCGTTATTTGGATCATGGATCCCAAGATTTCCTTCCGTTCCCAAGCAATAGAAAAGGCCACAGGGGGGCACATGATTAGAGAACCTATACATGACAAATGGTAAATTGATTGTTGTTGTGTTCAGTATATGAATAGGAATCTTAACCGCATTTCCAGATAAATATATCAACATCTCTTTCTCGACAACTATTGATGGCAAATATTTGTGCATTGGAAAATATTCTTGCATCGGCATGAAAACAGGTATAGAAAAAGTGAGTAGTCTCGGAAGGGAAGGGATATGCTCGGGGTAGCATTCTTCGGTTCGCTTAATTAGAATAAAATATGTTTATTTTGAATAAAAACGATTTTCTGTTGAGTTGTTAAAGGAAAAGGATCCGATTCATGATCTATTGGTGACTTTGTTGAATTTGTAGTCAGTCAAAGCCTCAAACAGCATTAGAGCTTCGGTAAAGTTTCTTTCGAGTGATGCTACAAACTGATCGATGCTTTTTGAGGATATCCCTGCTCTACTTATTTCTAATCACTTCTAGCATTTTCAAATTTGACAGATATTTTTGGATTTATCTCATCATTTGTATGCCTTAGCTTATCTCACTTTACAAAAGCCTAAAGCTATGTTTGGTTTGAACGAAAATGGAAGAAAAGAAAATAAATGGAAAGGGATAGAGAAAAGGAGGGAAAGAAAAAACAGAAAAAGAAAATAAATTATTTTTTTCGTTTGGTATGGAAAGAAAACAAAAAAGAAAATTTAAGAAAAATTAAAAATAAAAGGAAAAAAATTAAAAATAAAAGTCATGCAGAATAAAACTATTAAAGTCAATTTTGGACACATAAATAACTTTCGGTAGATGTAATATAAAAGTTGTAACTCCAAATGACATTCGGGCCTTCGCAATAATTAGTTTTCTAATATTTAGAAATTTTAGAAATTTTTCTTACGAAACCGAAAAATACCTCCAAAATTTTTAATTTAATAATATTAAAATTATCCTTCTAAGTAATTCGGAATTTTGGTTTATTTATTCATGATATCGAAATGACAAACGAATAATTTTCTAGTACTCCTGTCCTACAGTATTACGTTATGCATAAATTTAGTAGTATTTGGAAAAGTTCGCCGGAGCTGTAAATAATAAAATATTAAATAAATTGGGAATTACTTTGTACACACAACTTTTATCACAAATTTTTAAGAGCGCACCTCAATTACAAGATTGGCTGAACTGGGTTTTGCATGCTGTGAGGTGTATCGTGTGTTGTCAATAATTGGAGAAAAATTGGTAACGTGGCTAAAAAATGAGAGGGTGAATGAAAATTACATCAATGCCATCAAATTATTTCTCCTCTCCTTGTGCCCTCACTCACTCTCCTCTTCTCCTCTGCACTTCGACCAGAACCTAGCAGCAAAGAGAAAAAAACGAGGGAAGGAAAAAAAAAAAAAAAAAGAGAGAGAAAGAGAAAGAACAAAGAAAAATCAAATCGAACCGAAATTCGAATTGAGTATTCGATATCAAGCCGAGACAAGTAACGCTTGGTTACTTTATTTAATTTATATTTGTATACATAATTTATTTTAAAAAATATTTGGTTCACATTTTGAATTATTAATTAATATTGAGAAATAAACTAAATTAGTAGAGCAATTTCGATATATATAAATATATATAAATATTGTGATATTTTTTAATTTCTGAATTTACATAAAAAAAATAAAAAAAAAGTTTTAGGAATGTGAAAATAAATTTCCACTCATGCAAATATTAATAATAATAATATGGTTGCATGCAAAAATAGTTTTGCATGCAGCACAAGAAAGAGAGAAGAAGAAAAGGGAGAGAGAGAGAGAGAAAGACAGAAGAAGAAAAAAGGAGCCATGGGCTGGGCCGGGAGAAAGAGAAAGAAAAAGAAAAAAAAAGAGAGAAAAAAGTAATTAGGCTTGGGCCTAGCCAAAGAAAAAAAATTTTCAGTAGGCCTCAGTCCAGCCGAGTAAAAAGACAATAATAATAATCCAGTATTCGTAGGCACAGTCCAGTAAAAGAAAAAGAAAAAGGACAGTAGCTTTGATTGGGCTGGGCTGGATGCAAAGAAAAAAAAAGACTGGGCCTTGGCAAGAAGAAAGGGAAAATGAAAAAAGAAAATAATAATACTAATTATATATATATATATATATATATATATAACTATATATATATATATATATATATATATATATATATATATAGACACACACACGAATCATTGGGCCTAGGCTTAGGCCGGAAAAGATGAAAAAAACGTTATAAATTTTGATTGGGCTTGAACTGACTTGAACTTGGGTTTGGATTTAATTGAAAATAATTAATGGATTGAAGATAAAGTAAAAAAATAATAACAGTAATAATAACAAAGTAAATAAATGATTGAGCGATTGGGGCTGGACTTTAAATGGAATTTCTTCAAGAAAAATATATAAATGTATATGATTAAACCTAGAAAAAAAAATAAGTTCATAAGTTTGGGCTTAGAAATAATGCAGCATTATAATCAATGATACATTTGGTTCACAAAATTGGGCTATTGATTGGTATTGATAACTGAATCGGGTTATTAAATTAGTTTTGATAATATATATTATGATATAATTGTGTATTAATATTATTAGGATGACACGGATATCTAATTGATCTTTCTATAATTCTACAAATCACGTGCTATAATACTACAAATCATATGCAGTCATGGAGATGCAAGTATGAAAATAGTTAAAGAAAGGAAAAAAAATAAACAAATAATTATAAAATAAAATTATCATGTGCATAATGTATTATGAACTCGGGAACGAGAGAAATTATACGATGGATAACATGATACGTAACATGTGATAATTGTTAATAATATAGTGTACTATATAATTCTTGCACGAATTGTACAGTTTATATGATGCATGACATATAATTCATGGTATATATACACTCGAATCCAATACATGACATGTTCAAATGAATTAATAGAATACTTGATACACGATGAGCATTATCATTCATGGGAACATGATAATAAGTTTCTTGTATTTTGATTACATGACATTAAGTATCTTCGTAATACGTGTGTACATGGTCTTGAATTTTGATTCCTAAATTCTTGTTTCTCGTAATAAGGATATGTGCATAGTTTGACTTGACAAGCCACGTGTTCTCATTAATTCATGTATATCGTGTATTATTGATATGGGGATTGGAAAAAACTTCACGATGGATAAGAACTGTATTGTATAAAGAACTTGTTGGCCAACTTATTGATTAGGGCGGGGATTTTTTTACTGCAGCGGTTTGGGTGATTACTGGATCACCAATTGATAATTGATACCCTGAGTGGTGTGTTTATTACTGTAATACAATACGGATATTGATTGTAGTGACTAGCAGCATGTTATGATTCAGCGCCATGAATATTAAGGCCGGGTCCTGCGTATGCACGGACACTTGTACAATACGAAAAATTGCGTGCTATCTTATCCATCATTTGGTTTCAAACCCTAACAAGGACTTGATTTAGACTTGACATCTTTACAAAATATTTACTTGCTATTGCAAATAACATACACAGTCTTTCTTATTCTATTTTTCAGTATTCACGTGACATGTCTAATGCTATCACGATTTAATTGCATACTTTTGTATGCCCGAAAAATTGAATCTTTTATAAATTGCCAATTTGATTTTGAATTACAGCAATAAAAGAAAAATTACAAAATAAATTCGAGATTACAAGAATGCGGATCAATTGATTTCGATTCCCCTTTATTTTTGTGGGTTATGGCAGCGGTAGAGTCTTGATTCTGCACTCTCTTGACGATCCGATCTCTCTGAATTGAGGAACTCTTCTCTAGATTTTTGGACTCCGGCCTCTGCAAAATTGCCTCGCCAAAAAATTCCTTCTCCAAAAGAATCTCCTCCTTTTTCTCCTTCTGAACTCCATTCCCAATTTTATATATTGAGGAGCGTTTCTAATCCGGCTCAAATTCTTCTCTCGAATCTGATTAAATTCCCAAAAATCCGGATCACCATCCAAAACAGAACAGAAGCGGAAAATAATCCGCAGGTTGGCACTCGCGGGAAGGATTCCCGCGGGTGTCCCGCAGGAGGAATTCCAGCGGACACCTGCGGGATTCCTCCCTCGGGTGGGACCCGCGGGAATTCTCCCGCGGGTGCCCTCCCGCGGGATCCCTCCCGCGGGTTGGCACCCGCGTGATCCTTCCCGTGGGTTGGCACCCGCAGGAGGAGTTCCCACGGGTGGACCCCACTGTAAAAATTTTTTTTGGTGTCTACATAATCCCCTCCAAAGTTTTCGAAGTTCTGTATTGAGTCGTACTGAATTTCGAAACACTTTGGATTATTTAATTTTGGCTATCAGACGTTTTAAAGGATTTGGTAGAAAGAGATAACTGTTAACATATTCAATTATTCAATTACAAGCAGATGTATGATTTTAACGTGCTCATCAGATAACAAGTAGATGTATGATGTTAACGTACTCATTGGGTGACAAGCAGAGGTATGATGTTAACATGCTTATTTTAGGTCAAGCAGAGGTATCATGTTAACGTGCTCATTAGAATCCTAACCGTTCAGTGACATCTAGTATGACGGATCAGGGAAAGACAGAGGTGACATTGAACGTGTCTTGGAGCTCAACCTATTCAGATGATCTGGTCGTGATAGGGACAAGCTGACTAAACAGAGGTGACGGTTAACGTATTTAGCTTTGGAATCGGACTATCAGAGCTAACTGTTAACTTGATAGAGAGATTATTTTCGTCAGAGATAATTTTTAACTTAACGATATCAAAAACAAATTCATCAGAAACTGTAATATTGGACTTGATGAAGTGTGAATTTTCTTTTCTATCAGAGGTGAAATTTTAACATGACATGAGATTTAATCGGATTTTATCTCATTTGATTTTGAATTATGATGTCAGAGATATGATTTTAACTTGACAAATATTTTGGAGTGTCGCTTGCTCTGCTGGAGAAAAATGACGAGAAAAGTTTCGTTGTCAGAGGTAAAATCTTAACGTGACAAGAGATTTATTTAATTAGGATTTTTAACAAACCCCCAGCTATTAACGGATTTGATTTGCCTTTACCAACTACCGTTTGAGTTGGGCTAGCCATACTATTCCCCTCAGCATGATGAGTTGTCGAGGATTTCGTTTGGGCTTAAATACCAAACTTTTCCTCTTCCCTTTGCCTTAGCAGCGTAGGGCAGCGATGTATTCTTATATTTGAATAAGGATACTGTTGTGACGTGTTCGTCATGAGATTTTTAGCAAACCCCCAGCTATTAACGGATTTGATTGGTTTTTACCAACTACCGTTTGAGTTGGGCTAGTCATGCTATTCTCCTCAGCATGGTGAGTTATCGAGAATTTTGTTTGGACTTAAATGCCAAACTTTTCCTCTTCCCTTTGTCTTAGCGGCGTTGGGCAATTCATACTTTTACCCCCAGCATGAAGGGTTGGCGAGAAATTTATTCTCTTCCCGTTGTCTTAATGGTGTTGGGTAATTCATACTTTTTACCCCCAGCATGGTGGGGTTGGCGAGAAATTTATTCTCTTCCCGTTACCTTGTCGGTGTTGGATAATTCATACTTTTTACCCCAAGTATGGTGGGGTTGGCGAGAAATTTATTCTCTTCCCGTTGTCTTGATGGCGTTGGATAATTCATACTTTTACCCCTAGCATGGTGGGGTTGGCGAGAAATTTATTCTCTTCCCTTTGCCTTGACGGCATTGGGTGATTTATGCTTTTTACTCCCAGCATTGTGGGGTTGGCGAGAAATTTATTCTCTTCTCTTTACCTTGACGGCGTTGGGTGATTCACGCTTTTTACTCCCAGCATGGTAGGGTTGGCGAGAAATTTGTTCTCTTCCTTTTGCCTTCATCTAGATCGCGAAATCAGATCTGCAGGGAGAAAGAGAGATATTTTATTTTTATTTGCCTTATTAATAGATAAAAAAACGAATTTTATCTTTTTCATTTTCTCATTTTTTTTTTTGGCCTTCTTGCGCAAGGGCCTACGGGCAGTGCATCTATGGGTGCAACCTCTTTCGGATTGCATCCTGCGGTTGAATCCCACGCATCGAACGGTCTCATTTTTTTTTTTTTTAGAGCTTTGATCATTTTATTATTATTATTATTATTTTATATATATTTTTATTTCTCTCTCTTTTTTTTTTGCGATGACGTACATTTTTTTTGTTATAAACGATGACGCGTTTTGAATATTTTTTTTTAGGCGATGGCGCCTTGTAAATTTATTTTTATTTATTATTTTTTTGTTTATTTGTTTATTTTTGTTTATTTTTTTCTATTATTTTTTTATTTTATGATTATTATTATTAATTTTTTTTTTTGGCCTTAGCGGGTGCATCCGCGGATACAACTCGTGGGTAGAACACTCATACCGCATATTTTTTTTAATTATTTTTTTTATAGCTTTGTCAATTTTTTGTGGGCGACAACGCCCTTTCTTTTTTTTTCTTTTTTTTTCTTTTTTCTTTTTTATATATTTTTTTGCCTTTTTATATTATTATTTTTATTCTTTATTTTTTATTTTTTTTATTTTTTTCGTGCGGGAGAGAGGGAGAAAATTGCGGGTGGCCAAGGTGGGCCCCACCCGAGCACAGTACTCTCTTTTTTTCTTATCTCGCCTCACGTTTTTCTTTATTTATTAACTTTTTTATTGTAATTGAGGCATTTTCAATTTATTATTTTATTTATTTTTATTTATTACTATTTTATTATTATTATTTTTACTTATTTATTTATTTATTATTATTATTATTATTATTATTATTATTATTATTATTATTATTATTTTGTCTTATGGATTCGGTATCCCGAGGGTTGCATCCCGCGATTGCATCTGCGGGTTGCGTCCCGCGATTTTTTTTTCCTTTTTGACAGACGATGACGTCTTGTAATTTCTTTTTATGGGCGATGATGCCTCATAATTTTTTTTTGACAGACGATAACGTCTTGTCATTTTTTTTATGGGCGATGACGCCACATAATTTTTTTTTTGACAGACGATGACGTCTTGTCAATTTTTTTTTCATGGGCGATGGCGCCTCATTTTTTTTTTTTGACAGACGATAACGTCTTGTCATTTTTTTTATGGGCGATGACGACACATAATTTTTTTTTTTGACAGACGATGACGTCTTGTCAATTTTTTTTTCATGGGCGATGGCGCCTCATATTTTTTTTTGATAGACGATGACGTCTTGTCAATTTTAGTAGGCGATGACGCCTCACATTTATTTATCGTTACCCGGCGATGACGCCTAGGCTCCGAAAAAAATTTAAAGATTGGATTGCGCCACCCAAACTCCCACTATGGTCGCCAGTTTTTGTATGCCCGAAAAATTAAATCTTCTTTAAATTGCCAATTTGATTTTGAATTACAGCAATAAAAAAAAATTACAAAATAAATTCGAGATTATAAGAATGGGGATCAATTGATTTCGATTCCCCTTTATTTTTGTGGGTTCTGGCAGTGGTAGAGTCTTGATTTTGCACTCCGTTGACGATCCGATCTCTCTGGATTGAGGAACTCCTCTCTGGATTTTTGGACTCCGGCCTCTGGAAAATTGCCTCGCCAAAAAATTCCCTCTCCAAAAGAATCTCCTCCTTTTTCTCCTTCTGACCTCCGTTCCCAATTTTATATATTGAGGAGCGCTTTTAATCCGGCTCAAATTCTTCTCTCGAATTCGATTAAATCCCCAAAAATCTGGATCACCATCCAAAACGGAACAGAAGCGGAACGGAAGCGGAAAACAACCCGCGGGTGGGCACCCACGGGATTCCTCCCGCGGGTGCCCACCCGCGGGAGGGATTCCCGCGGGTGCCCTCCTGCGGGAGGAATTCCAGCGGACACCCGCGGGATTCCTCCCGTGGGTGGGACCCGCAGGAATTCTCCCGCGGGTGCCCTCCCGCGGGAGGAGTTCCCACGGGTGGATCCCGCTGTAAATTTTTTTTTTTTTTTTTGGTGTCTACAACTTTATCTTCAGTACTGTAGTTAGAGAGGTAGAATTGAGTTGGGCCGTTGTTTTAGCCACAGTTGATTTACTTAAATTCATGTGTAACTAACTGCCTCATGGGAGGAACCTAGCTAGCTAGCTATTATCCGTGGAAATCGAAATCAAGTCTTAAGGATACACAAACAAGCTAGCACAAGTACACAAGTGAAGATTGCTTACAAGAAGATCAAGAACAAATCTCTCCAGCCGTCTGACTAGGTACAAATTAACACTAGCAAGCAACTCATGACCTTTCTAAGACCATGCATGTGAACAGGCAGGCAATAACGCATAATTAGACTTGTGATCTTATATGTATGTCACTTGAATTTTCATATATAATCCGCTCTCCTCTTTTATATATATATCGAAACTATGACTTCGCATAATTAGAAATAACCAATTTGGCACACATACAAATATAAATGATCAACGAAAAGAGATGAATCGAATGCTAGAGAAAAAAAAGAAAACACATGCAGCTCACTGAAGCCATGAGTGTAACCAGGAGGGCTCAAGGTACAGGCATGATCCAGAACGGCGTACACCAAGGGCTGGGTACCTTGGGACAAGGCAAATGCGTCGACACGATTCCTTCCTCCAAATCGAATGCGTACAAGCACTTATCTTCTTCCTCCATAAAATAGATACAGTCGCCTTTAAGACCAACTTCTCTCGCAGACCACGATGCTGAGAAGCCGTATGGGCTTAGGAGGAAGATCCGATCACTGCCGATGCTCGTCACTGGCTCCCACCCTTTCTTTGAAAAGTCGAATCTATAGACAAAAATCTGTACTATTCTCATCGTAGTTGGGGGAATAAAATGAGCCTCTAGACAATACATCTCCTCGCACGATTCCAATAGAAACGTTCTGCCCCAATTCAGTCCGACAGGGACTTCACGATTTTGCATTTCACCTATCATGCTTAACGACGGTTGTGGGTGTAATTGGATGCTCAGAAGACTGTTACGCGTGGTAAGCCCGTAAAACTTGCCCTTGCAGGCTACAACACGATTAAGACGGTCTTCTCCAAGATCGTACTCATACTTGACCCACTTGTCACCTCCAAGTTGGCAGAATAACAGATGCTTCAACTGAAAGTTTCTGCAAATAACCACACATGAGTATTGGTGGTCGGTCGGTGGGGATGACAGTAGAAAATCACTGTAGCTCGATAGTTTCGACTCCAGTTGCGGCAGCTCGATCTTTGCCTTGGTAGCAGGGTTAAAAAGAAAAATCTTATTCAAAACTGGATCAGATAGAATCAGCCCTCCTTGTGAGATAGGACAACAATCGTAATCATTTTTTAATTCTCGAATACTTCTAACAAAAACTCGCTTCTTCAGTAAACTGTAGAAGGTTTGGGACTTTTTCTTAGATTTTCCATGGATGAATACGAGCAGTGGAGATGTGCAAGCATCCGCAAATTCGGATTTTGATTTTGTTTCTTCTTCCATGTATCACCTACGTACCTACTACTTGTTGATAACTGTCCTCAAAACTCCTGTCAAGAACAAATATATATTGATTTTACCTCTTCAGGTACTTAATCAAGTGTGTCTTTCAAATATATATATACATCCAAAAGGTGTTAAATAATGTATACAAACTGGATCACGAATCTTAACTCTCGCAGATATCACCTATTCCTAGTATGACTGATATTTCAGTATCCGATACGATATTTATTATCGGATTAGATTTTGAAATTACATGGATCAAATACGGACTCAAATATTGTACTGATTATGACAGTAATTTTGATTGTAGGCCGAATAGATAACTAATTCAAATGCTAATTTGCTTTATAGATGCATTCTCTAAAGTATTTGGACTCTAATGTAAATGTAAACGGATATTCCCAGTAGAATTTGGAATTTCAATGGATCGATCTCGAGCGGATTCGATCCGTTTTCCATCTTAGATGGTGCGTTTGACTCTTGAAGTACATAATAAATTAAAAGGAAGTAGAAATTATTCAACATAAACCAACTGGAAAATTATGTACTCAGGAAAAAAAGTAAATAGGAAAAATTCCAAGCTAGTTGTCTGGAGATTGATGATAGTTAGATTAATCTTAAAGATAGAGGTTAGTTGGATAAGACTTTGATAATCTTAAATTTTTCTCGACATAACCACTCTATTGCTTTTTTCAACTTTTAGAATCTGGTCATGTCCGTCCGTATGTTAGCCTAGAATTCAGTTTAGTAGTTTAGTTTACTTACAGAGACAAGCTATGAATTTTATTTTATTTTTCTTATCTGTTGGGGAAAAAGATAGCCAACCAGTCTTAATAAACTAATTTAATTATGAATTTGAAAAGTTTGAAATTAATTAGCATTGCTTAGTTGGGTATGAAATTCATCTACGGCAGCTTCATTGAACACTTTGATGAAAATAGAAGATTCAAATCAATTTATTTTGTCTTTACAATCAACCTATCAAGTTTAGCTCGGTAATTTTAGTCGATGCGTCACGAGCCTCTAGTTGCTATTCAAGACTTGATACACAACCTTAAAATCGTATGCTTCATAAGAAAAGTACTTTATACTTTCAAGATGCATTGAAGTACACACCTTTGATAGCTGAAGCAACGGAGAGCTGGTCAAGATAACACAGACAAAACTACGACTTGCATCCTGGATTCAGACAATCGAATTTGGAGTCCTTGGACTATTTGAATATATAGATTCTGAATCCAAAAGGTAATCGGATTTGGGGTCCATGACCTATTAGGATTCGTGTATGTTTTTAACAATGGATTTGGTACAAAAATATCCATTAAAAAAACCCACATATCTTTATTCCAAGAGTGACTTTATTTTTTTTAAATGAAAAATTTGGGGGATCAAATGTACACAGGTCGGAAACGCTGACTGTCTTAGCTCTGACCGACCCGAAACCCGCTCTGTCAGCCTCAGTAGCATCTATTTTTCAGAAATCAAAATTAGGGTTTTAATTTGGAGGGGGAGAGAGAAAGAGAGAGCATCTACTTTTCAGAAATCAAAATTAGGGTTTTAATTTGGAAGGGAGAGAGAGAGAAAGAGACGGCATCTAGTTTTCAGAAATCAAAATTAGGGTTTTAATTTGGAGGGGGAAGAGAGAGAAAAGGAAAAAGGAAGGGGGAAAATGGCGGATTCGGAAGGGGAGGAGGAGGTGGGCGGCGGCGGCGGCGGAAGCGGGAAGCTGAGGGGGACCCTCGAAGCACCTGGTTGTCGAGATCCATTAGGAGGAGGGCGTCTACGTCCCCGAGATGATCTTCGAATGGGTACGGGGCGAAGCTGAAGAATATCTTTTTAACGGAGTTTTTGATCCAGACGGCCGATGGTAAGCGGCAGAAGAAGTATAAGCAGGTAAAGATCGGTTCTTTGATCTCGATTTTGGTGGGTTAGGGTTTCTTGATTTGTTGATATGATTGGATTTTGTTGGTCTGATTAGGGTTTTCTGATAATTTGGCGGTGGGACTTTGGGATAGGGTTTCGGCTTTTAAGTTTGGATAGTTTTTGAGGATTTTTCATGTTTCGAGTCTGGGTTCGAGGGCAAAATTGTTAGGATTTTTCTTTTCGAGGGCAAAATTGTTAGGATTTTTCTTAATTGATCGGATGTTTAATCTTGGACAATTAATTGTTTGCCAGATTGGTTAGAAGTAGCAATGTTTATTTTTCCTTTGCAATAGTAAAATTTAGCAATGTTTATTTTACCAATGTTTATTTTTCCTTTGTAACATTGAAATTTAGGACTAAAAATATAAGATAGTAGTAGGATTAAAACTTACCTTTTTTTAAATAAAAAAAAAATTGTGGAATTAGTGCATCATCTACACTCTTAGAAGGAACTAATTTGAGTGTCATTAATCTGAGTGTCAGTTGTATTCTCACACACATAGAAAGTGTGGGAGAGAGGAGAGAAAGTGTTAAGCGGATAGAAAGTGTGAGAGAGAGGATGAAAATGCATGAGAGAGCTGAAGGGAGTACATGCATTTATTCTATATAAGGATTTGAAAAGAGTATTGTTTTCACCACTTCACTCATCTCACCACTTCACTCATCTCATCATGTCTAACAAAAGAGAAGCTAAGAAAGAGATTAACTATACTTGCCAGATATGCAAAGAAAGTATAGTTGTTCAAAACTTGGAGGAAGGTTATTCCCATGAAAGACAGTGTAGAGGAACTATGCCAGACAACAAGCAGGGGAAACAGGGTGACAAGAAGAAGAAGGAAAAAGAAGGAGCTCACAGCAGCAGCAAAGGCAAGCGTTGTCATAATCCTACCGATGAAGGGGAAGAGGAGTCCGATACTAAATCGGAAAAAGCTTCCAATGCTGAAGCCGAATCGAAGACCGGTACTGAACCGGTGAAGGAGACGAAGATTCTACAATCAAATTAGTAATATTTACTAGACTAGTATTTGAGTATGTGCTTTTTAGTTATTAGATTAGTAGTTTGTTTGGATTGTTTTTTGTACTTTTAGTTTTAATACTTAGAGTCTGTATCTGGATTGTATCTGGATTATGTTGTGAAAAAAATATGAAATTTAGAAAATTTTGCTCCATGTGTTATTTCAAGCATATTTTTGACATTTTGATTCATTTGATTTAATTAACAATTTCAAGCAGATCAGCAATCTCCTAATCTGCTTTGGTTAATACATTTGTAATACATTTCTTATCGGATTGTATTCGGGATTTACATGGATCTGATAACGGATTCAAACACTAATCTGATTATGACCCTAACTGCTGCGATTTTAGGGTGGATAGGGAATTAATTCAAATATAAATTTGGATTCTAACGTAAATGCCTACTTCTTATAGAATTCAAAATTTAATTGTATCTGAAGAAGCGAATTCGTTCTCTTTACCATCTTAATCGCAAGGAGCCTTCATGAAAGTCATTGACTATGTTTTTGGACTATGTTTTTG
Organism: Dracaena cambodiana; assembly: GCA_036321105.1. NCBI lineage: Eukaryota > Viridiplantae > Streptophyta > Magnoliopsida > Asparagales > Asparagaceae > Dracaena > Dracaena cambodiana. The sequence goes on along the minus strand of JAYEPQ010000012.1, from coordinate 7,039,962 downwards.
GAGTATATTTATTGATAAGTCCAATTATTTTTCGTTTCGAGCTAACCAGTCATTAATAAGCTAGCAATAGTGTGCTCATTCAATGTTCTGCTGTTATTCCGCAACAACCCATGAGAGAGATGGAAAGAGATGGAAGTGGCATAGAGCCCAAGCAAAACTCGGTTTGAAAGAGAAAAAAAAAAAAACAGAGAGAGAAAAAAGCCAATTGATAAATACAGTGATCCATTAACTTTTTCTTTCCCAGTTCACGTTGAAATGTGTACAATGCTTAGTAAAATTATTGGATTAATCACATTCAAACCCCTTGTGGTATTGGGTCTATAATTTATCACTCCTAAATTTTGAAACTCGTAAATCGTAATAAACCACTAGACCATTACCATGCTAGTCAACAATTAACTAATATTTTCACCTTTTAAACCAAATTGCACTCTTTTTTCCTCTAATTCCTATTTTAGCCTCACCCTCCAAGAGGAGTGTTTTACTCTCTCACTCTCTCTCTCCGTCCTCAAAATAATAATAAAAATATTAATATTAATATACATATATACGTAGATAATGTTAACGTATATCTCAACCAGAGCTCCAAGTACAAAGTCTTTAACTTTTTATATGCAGTTACTTATTCTTATCCATGTGTGTCCCGTCTCTCTCTCTCTCTCTCTCTCACACACACACACGAAAATAAAAAGTTAGGCAGGAAAAATGAAAAGTGTTAATAAAATGAAAGAAAATTATCTCTTACACATGCAAAAAACATGAGAAGAGAGAAGAAAAGAATGAAAGAAATAAAAGAAAACAAGTAATATATATATATATATATATATATATATATATATATATTCAACGTACTGTATTCTTGTTCAGAAAAAATAATAAGAATTTTGGATAATTTTCAAGGGAAAAAAGAAAGAGAGAAGAAAAAAAAAATACATCACATCACATCGGTCCGGTCAAATCAATTGGCTACAACAGCAATCTTAAAGCCCAGCTTCAAACCATACACTATATAATTGCTCCCTGGAGTCAATATAGTCATAAGGTTCAACATTATCTAAACAATAGTAACACATACTAGCTTCAGATATTTTTGTTTCCTCCGCGGAATTGTGAGATAGGAGGGGCTTTGGGATGAAGAAGATTCCTGATTCCGAATATTTGATTTCAGCATGAATAGTCTCTGGCTTTCCGTGAAATCTTGGGAAGTAGACTCTGTTTCCCATTCCTCTCACTGTTGTCGTCGTAATCAGGGGCATACCTGATCCACCAAACAAGGTCCGAGTAGTGCCTATGCTTTTGACGGCAAACCAAGCCAAAGAAGTTCGATTGAGCTTAAAGATGTGAAGGGGCCTGTCACGCTTTCCAACAACAACTGCTAAAAGCTCTCCATCAGATTCAACTAGAAAACTTTCCTTGTAGGAAACCTTAAACTGCTTCGGCCCAGACAAAACAGTCCATGTATCATTATTTGGATCATAGACCCCAAGGTTTCCTTCCCTTCCCAAGCAGTAGAAAAGACCATGGAGGGGCACAGGATTAGAGGACCGAGACATGACAAATGGCAGATTGTTATTGTGTTCAGTAAATGAATAGGAGTCTTCCCTGCATTTCCACACAAATATATGGACATCTCTCTCTCGACAGCTATTGATGGCAAATACTATGCATTGGTTAGGTGGTTTTCCCGAAAATGCTATGCCATGGGCACCAAGCATAACATGAAGAAGGTTTGGAGATTTATGCAGTGCATTGGTGGTAGGATTAAATAGTGTGATCTCGGATCTGCTATATAGCAGCAACCATCCATGTCTCGCATAAAAGAGTGCAACGTTGCCGGACAGGTCCAAGGGGCAATCCACAATAAAAGTCTTGTTCGAGAGCGGGCTATAGTAGCGACAAATACCGTCTCCCCACTTTCGGAAATGAGCTAGAAGGGGGAAACGGTCGGCAGGATAAACAGGGGAAGTACACGACCTCCATGCTGTGCAAACAGAAGCAAAGTGTGGATAACATTGGTAGGGAAGGAGAGAGAGAATAATGTAAAGAATATCAATCGGGAGGTCCGACCAAACTCGCGTCTCATCCTGTGACTGCGACGCCGCCATGCTAAACACAAGCAATCTCTATTCTTCTGCACATTATGAAAATTATTATTTAGCAGCACTTGTGTTAATTAAGCACCATGTTTTCTTTTTTTTTTTTCTTTTTTTTTTTATCTATGGTAGTTTCACCCAACACTAGGTAACATATATATTATGCTCTACATATGGGGGGGGGGAAATAATTCTATTTTCAAGACGAACTAAAATATATATGGAGAAAAAGCTCAAGGCATCAATTTTGTATCGTACTATTTCAAGATATTTTATCAATTCCTTTCCTTTTTATTTATTTTTTTTACTGCTTTTTGGATCAATTAATTAACAATTAAATATGAGATAAAAGATGAAAAAGCAGCAAAAAGAATAACAAACTAAATTAAACTACAGTAAGATGAAATAAAATGCAAACCTTTGATAACTGAAGCGATCGAGTAGATTATAATTTCCCGTTGTTTTGCATCCTCATATTTATTTATAGATCGCGAATCCAAAAGATAATTGAATTTGGAGTCCGTAGGCTGTTTGGATTCATAGATCACAAATCCAAAAGCTAATCAAATTTGGAGTCCTATTTGCATTCATATATGTTTTTAATATTCCAACTGGGAGCTCAACAATCTGGATGATATTGGAGTGATAATGAGTCAGGCCCAAAAATATCTACTGGAGAATCCACCAATAAACAACACTTTGAGAATATTAAAAACAGTCGGAGTAGGATCAGTTTGGTTTAATCTACTTACTGAGAAATCTTTCATATATCTCCAGCCAATCAAATATGAGATTGTTCAATATCCCTCCTAGATTCCATCTCCTCACCCAAAAATCTTTAAAAACAAAACTATATATATATATATATATATATATATATATATATATATATATAGAAAACGGGAAATACACCGACGGTGAAGGAAGTTTCCTTCACCGCCGCTTAGGTGGCCCAATAAAATTATTACACGTGGTATCATTTAAGAAAGTTCATTTATTTGTTAACTTGAATGACGCTCCGTGTTATAATTTTATTGGGCCACCTAAGCAGCGGTGAAGGAACTCCCTTCACCGCCGGTGTATTTCCCGTTTCCTCATATATATATATATATATATATATATATATATATATATATATATATATATATATATATATATATATATATATATATATATATATATATATATATATATATATATATATATATATATATATATATATATATATATATATCAACTCACCATGCTGAGAGGAATAGCATGGCTAGACCAACACAAACGGTAGTTGGTAAAGGCTAATCAAATCCGTTAATAACTGGAGGTTTGCTAAAAATCCCATAAAACCTGTCATGTTAAGTTTTTATCTCTGACAATATGATTTGGATTATTCCCATCCCCGTTCTCCTTGGTTTATGGAAGTGAAGCCGTCTTGACTCTTGAAATCCAGATACCATCTTTGAGAGTGGCCTTAGCCACAAAGATGACGACAGAAAAGCGCCATCAACAAACATTGCAAGAACTATATATATATATATATATATATATATATATATATATATATATATATATATATATATATATATATATATATATAGTTAAGCTCAGCCTCCCCCTCACTCATGAGCGTGCCACGAGAAATTTTAACAAAAAAAAGGGAAAAAACTTTTCGTTTTGCTCGTATGGATAAAATGGTGAATTAACAGATCAATTAAAAAAAAAAAATCAAATACTTACATACAGATAGAAAAAAAAATTAATTAGTTAATCTATCAACACTCAAATACCCAAAACAAAACTTAAGAAAGAAAGAAATAAAATTAGAAATGATACTGAAAAGTATTGATTTCTATCATTAAAAATACTAACTTTAATCCTTAAAATTGTCATTCAAAACCATTTACCAGTGCCACTACTTACTAGTATCATAGTATGCAATTTTTCTTTCCTTGACAGTTTATTCTAAATTTGTAATCTTGGTGAAGCATTTTGTTTAAATTCTGACATGTACATCAAATTAATTTGCATTGAGCTTTTTTGCTTAGTCCATCTGTACATCAAATTAAGTTACATGGAGATTTGCTTGTCTACAAGTTGTAGACTGCAAATTTGTAATTCACATTCTATAGAAATTTTTAATTTTATTCTAATTGTTAATTATAGAACAGTAATAATTTTATAATTATAATATTTTTAGATAATAAAATATACACTCATAATAAATTATTTTTTCATTAATATCTTACGGTGTATCATAGTTAAGTATCATGAATTTTAGACTGAGTACTGAATATGTACCGGTACTTATTCGATAATATGCAATAAGCCCATCTTATCCATCAAGTTATTTTTAAATATCATCTTACTTTCAATAATCTTTCATAATCTAAACACTGCTGATCTGTTTAGTTGCAAACATTTGTCTAGTTATGAACATCTAACTAGTATGTCTAGTTTCTAAATGCTAACTTGAGTAAATTAGATTGAACACTTGTCATGATCTAAGACCGACACCCATTACATGTATCTAAACTGTATGTATTTGTATATTATGGATTTGTTCCAATATACAGCATAACTATATATTTATTATTTTGGTATTCAAACTCACAAATACATTTTTCCCAACATTATCTAAATTAAGTCCATACGGGAAGTCGAACTCAGAACTCTCGCAAATTGAAGAGAGAAGATATCACTTGAGCTAAGGCTCATTGGCATATTTACTTATTTATTTGTTATCCATCATGATTGACGTAGCATGTAAACTTACGGTCACTTTTCTTAGTATTATTATGGTACAATTTCTTTCTTTTTATGTGTAACTTGCTGAGCTATAAGATCCTGTGCTTATAAGTTATGAAATTTTGAACTCTCCATTTTTTGGAAGCAGCTGAAAAATAATTAGGTGTTACACCTAATAGTTTTCTAGCTAACTAGCTAATCAGATTGTAATGTAATTCTTTTTAAGTACTGCAGTCTACTGTTTCTTAAAGGGTAACTATGAGAATGTCATTCTTCATTTACTTTATTATAGTATTCTTATTATTATTTCACTGCGAAGAACAAACTTAAATATCTTAAAAGGCAAGATTTTGGTTGATGCTAATTAGAATGCACTACCGGATTAAAGAGCAAACTTTTAGTCCGTTCTACTAAAATGTTTTTAATTAAAAATAAATTTTCTAATTTTCTAATCTAAAATTTTGTATAACAGGGAAGAAGAATATCCATATCCTTTCTATTAATTTCAAGAGGCAAGCAACAAAAGACAAAAAATAGTAAACCTTGGCGCCAAATTAGGGCCACCAACCGTTTCAACTAACTTTCACAACACAAGCCTTCCTCAAAGCACTCTCTCCCTCCTCTTCGCATTTACAATTTCACCATAACAAAACTCCCAAACAAACCACTCATCTCTCCTCTCTCTCTCTCTCTCTCTCTCTCTCTCTCTCTCTCTCCCTCCCTCCCTCTCTCAACCCCTCTCAATCTTGAATCTTAACTAATTTCAAACAACTACAATGAAGTCAGCTGATGCGGTCGCCGAGATCCGCAGGACGGAGTTCGAGAGCCGCCGCCGCAGGCAGATCATGATCGGCGGCAGCTCCTCCCTCCTCCTCGTCCTCGTGGTAGCAGCCGTCGTCGCCGTCGTCCACACCTCCAGCAAATCCCCCTCCGACGACACCACCAGCTCCAAGGCCGCCACCACCACCTCCGTAAAGTCTGTGGAGATGCTCTGCTCGGGGACCGACTACCAGAGCACCTGCACGTCCAGCCTCGCGAACGCCATCAACTCGGACAATCCGGACCCGAAGGAGCTCCTCCACGCCGCCATCTCCGTCGTGCTCGCCGAGGTGGGCAAGGCCTTCAACAACACCCAGCTGATCGAGACCGACGACCCCAAGGTCAAGGGGGCGATGGAGGACTGCGAGGAGCTCTTCATGAGCTCAAAGGAGGAGTTGCTGACCTCGCTGAACACCATCATCGAGCGAGGGGCCGACCACGTCCCGTCCCAGTCGCACAACATCCGGACGTGGCTGAGCGCCGTGATGTCGTACCAGCAGACGTGCATCGATGGATTCCCCGACGGGGAGCTGAAGACGAGGATGAACGAGGGGATGAACAAGGCGAGGGAGCTGACGAGCAACGCGCTGGCGATCATCAAGAAGGCGGCAAAGTACTTGGGGGTGATGAATGCGGAGGGGTTGATCGGGAAGAGGAGGCTGTTGGAGGAGGAGGAGGAGGAGGAGGAGGAGGAGGAGTTGGAGGCGGAGGAAGATGGGGAGGAGGAGGCCGTGGGGTCCGATGAGATGCCGGCGTGGATGGGGGACGGTGAGCGGAGGGCGCTTCAGGAGGGGGTTCAGATCAAGCTCAAGCTCAACCCCAACGTGACGGTTTCCAAGGATGGCAAGGGGCAGTTCAAGACCATATCGGCCGCGCTCGACGCCATGCCAAAAACTTATAACGGGAGGTAATTGCATGTTGGCGCCCTAATTTGAGTTCTTGCTGTCTCGAACAATTATAAAAAAAAAGTAAAGCTATGGATAAATATTTTCTAATCTAATTTAATTCCCGTTAATGTTTAGGTATGTGATTCATATTAAGCCAGGGGTGTACGAGGAGAGTGTGACAGTGACGAGCAAAATGGCGAACGTGACCATGTACGGAGATAATCCGGCTCACACAATCATCACCGGGAGCAAGAATTTCGTTGACGGCACCAGAACTTTTCAAACCGCAACATTTGGTAATTAGCAAATCTTTACATGTTTTCTTGGTTAATTAATCTGGGATGCTTTATTTGATTAATGGGTGTGCAACAACCGAGAGTTCCTGCTGAGTTCAACTTCCATGATTAGCAAAAATTTAACACCTAAAATGGTAAAAGCTTCGAATTTTTTCCACTTTTCACTTCTACTGATGGATACTATAATTTTAAATGTATTTTTTCCAAGGTAAGTAATTAGAAAATATGCAGATTTTATCATTTCGGAAATGATTCTCATGTTGCATTCAATAGCTTTTTTTTTTTTTGCTAGTCAAATCCAAAGCCTCTTTTCAATAGATTGATGCCATTAGAGACAAAGCATGTTGGTTTGACATTAATAAATACTAATTTTTATATAATAATAGAAAATACATAAAGCAAAATTACATTTGAGTGTTATTCAGATTGAGTACTGTCACCTAAAAAAAAAAGAGGAGGAAATCATGAAAATTAGTGTTAAATGATGCTAATGAGAAGGGGAAAAAGAAAAAGGCATGTCAAGCGCAAAATGACATATTTTTACATTCCTAATATAAAAAAAAAAAAAATCAATCCAATTTACCAGTTTATTATCCACGAAGTTATTATAACATGAAAAGCATTGTAACAAAATTTGTTTTTTTAAATATTCGCCCAAAGTAAAAACTTAAGTTTTATAGAAATGTCTAAACTAACAACATCGTGGCTGTAGTTTAGTGGTTAGAATTCTACGTTGTGGCCGTAGAGACCTGGGCTCGAATCCCAGCAGCCACAAATTTATTTTTTCCCCCCCTAAAACTAAAATTTTATCGTCTGCGTCCAGCTGCCATCGGTGAGCGTTTCATGGCCATAGGCCTGACCTTCCGCAACTCCGCCGGCGCGGCCAAGCACCAGGCAGTCGCCATCCGAGTCCAGTCAGACCGCTCGGTCTTCCTCAACTGCCACATGGAGGGCTACCAAGACACTCTCTACGCCCAGACCCACCGCCAGTTCTACCGCGGCTGCATCATCTCCGGCACCATAGACTTCATCTTCGGCGACGCCGCCGCCATCTTCCAAAACTGCGTCCTCGTCGTCCGCCGCCCCCTCGACAACCAGCAGAACATCGTGACCGCTCAGGGCCGCATGGACCGCCACGAGAACACGGGCTTCGTTCTCCACCGCTGCAAGGTCATGCCCGACCAGACCCTGAAGCCCGTCGTCAAGAAGTTCAAGTCGTACCTCGGCCGGCCGTGGAAGGAGTACTCGAGGATAGTGATCATGGAGACGGAGATCGGGGACCTGATCAGCCCCGACGGGTACATGCCATGGCAAGGGGACTTTGCGCTCAAGACATTGTCGTTCGCCGAGTACAAGAACACTGGGCACGGGTCCGAAACCAAGGCTCGGGTCAAGTGGCAGGGGGTCAGGATCATCAAGAAGAGTGATGCAGAGAAATTCACGGTGGCCAATTTTCTCTACGGCGGGGATTGGATCAAAAACACTGCGGCTGGGGTCAAAGTGCCCGTGAGGATGGGCTTGTATCGTAAGTAAGTCGATAATAATTTGATTTGATGAGGGGAGAAAGAAAATAATATTGCAACATAGAGAGGGAGACGAAGGAAGAAGGCTGCCTTCTTCATTGGTTAGCATGTAACTAATTAATTAGCAAACAAAAGAGCATGTAATTTGTTATCTTGTAATTTTTTTTTTCTCCTTTAATTGAACCAGTAATTTGTTATTGGAGCAGATAGCAATAATCATTTCATTTTTATGACGATTTCTAAACTGAATCTATTTGATATTGTGAGTAATAGGTTTTGATTGTTCTCCGTTATCCTAGATTATAAAAATATATAAAAAATAATAATAAGAATATAGCAAGTAATTTTCTTCAAGCAGTCGCTCCGATGAATGGAGATCTCTGTAGTGTTCTGGTTCGGGTCGACCTTGCTGTGCGGTGATTGCGTCCCCTCCTCCCAGCTGTCCAACCCCACCACCGCCTCCCTCTTAGCGTCTTGATCATGCCTCCTCCCCCAACAATCCGATCCCGTCACCGCGCCCCTCTCTCCTCGTCAGCATCAAAGAAACACCTCCGACGTACCAGAATAGCACTGGCGGAGCTATTTGGTCGACTAGCAGGGGACTCAGTAGCAAAGGAGCAGATTAAAGCCATTCGCCGTGCTACTATTTGGTTTAACTTGTTTGTTTTCTAGGATACGCATGACTAGTTCTTTTCTTGGTGAGAGATATTGACATATGTATAGGTAATATACATGGTTAATAACACTCAGACCCCTGTAAAATGGGAATGTATAACTTTTATAACTCCTAAAATTTAAAACTCTCACTTAGATCCTCTGAACTACGAAAAAAATATCTCGGCCTGAACTTTCCTGTCAATTTTTTTTTCGATCCAAAAAATTTAAGTAAGAATTTTAAACTTTAGAAGTAATAAGTTATGTACCTTCATACTACAGAAATCCGAGTGTAATTAACCCTAACATATATCACTAAGTTTCTTTAATAATTTATTAATAAAATGCAGATTCGTTAGCCTTCCTTCCGTTCCAGAAAGAAAAAAGAAAAACAATTATCCAATATGGCACTACTTTTTAAGAGAAAATTTCAAGTGGAAATTCTATAAGATTCCACTAATTAAAGTAACTGGTGTAGACGGATCTCAACCCACTCCCTTGGCAGCTTCGCTACGTATTTCTAAATTCAAAAACAAGAATCCAATGCAGAATCATAAACAAAGCCTTTAATTGCCATGCCAGGTGTGTTGTGTGCTGGGTATCGAAACTCCCAAACAGATCTCGAATCGTCACGATCAGATCTCGAATCTCCACGAACATACAATATGCAAAAGAAAAATATAAGAGAATTATGTGATTTGGCCTATGTCCACGGAACAATTAGAGTAATATCAATTATGAGGAAAAAGGTTACTCGAAGAGATCCAATTATCTCTCAACTTTTCGAATCTCTCAAAATAATATAAGCATCTCTCTCAATCAATTATTCATATCTTATATCAATTACAAGATATATATATATATATATATATATATATATATATATATATATATATATATATATATATATATATATATATATATATATATATATTGTTCAAACCCTATCAGGTAGTATTATAATCTTCTAATTAGGATATTTGTTTTCTGACTCAAGTCCAATTATAACTTTTTATTATCCCCGATCACATCTATATACTAAACGGATGCTAGACACAAATCTAACAATCTCCATTTTAACTCGTATTCAATGAGCTATGTATCTTGGAGAAAATTCTATTATTCTTACTATCCACTTTGCAGACATTAACAACATGTTTATCATGATCTACATACCTGGAAGAACTTGTACAATATGGAAAGAGGGGAATAGATGAAGGAAGGAAGAAAGAAAGAAAAAATGATAAGTGTGTTTAGATATTGGTAACAACGGAGTAGGGATGGTAATGGACGTACTCACAGACCAAATTTTGGCCTATTCTATACAAAAATTTGCATTAAAAATGAAGACTTTATTTTTCTAATTTAAAATTTTGTATAGCGAATGCCAAATTTTAGCCCGTAAATGCATCCATTACCATCCCACAAATTTAGGCTTTGGCACTTTTTTCTCCCTTTTTCGAGTTAGTGTCACGAATATTTTTTGGATTAGATATTGGTAAATATTAAAATCCATTTTTTCCCCTACAAGCAAGCTCTTTAGCTCTAGTTCACTTGATTTTACATAGAGTTTTGCATAGATTTAATATAAAACTCAATTTTAAAACTATAAAATATTTGGATGTCTAAAATGGAGTTTCTAATTTTTTTAAAACTTGTTTTAAACTTATTTAAAACTATATAATATTTAATTTTTCTAAATCGCGATTTAAACCTATTTAAAACTCTGTAAAATTCCAAAATTCAAAACTCTATCCTGACCAAATTTTCCCACACTTTATAATTTTTTTTTATTTTGAAACTAGATTTTAAAATTAGTTAAGTGAAACTTTAATTTTCAAAAAATATAATTTATATACATACAAACTCCAGTTTTATAAAAACGAAAATAAAACCTAATTTTCATAAAACCTATTCCTAAACTATTCTTTCGGCAGCGCTTGATGTCAAATGCAAAGTGTTTTGGGGATATTTGTAAAGAACGTATTTTGAAATGTTTTGGTAATATGTGTTTTAGCATGTCATGACTATGATTTTAGGTATTCAAGTTTGTATTTGGGAGTTTAGTTTCTCATATATTTTTATGGGTTTCGCAATCACATAAAAGATAGAAATACCCAATTTGGTAAAAGAAAAAAATGAGAGAGAGAGTTGGAATAAGAAAAACAGAGGATATTTTTAAATAAAAAAATTCAAAACACTATAAAGCACAGGATATTCTATTCATGCACACCACCTTGCTCAAGACGTGCATTTTTGACATGGTTAAAAAATTACAAGTTTGTCATTATTTTTTTTTTATTTTTATTAAGTTGTCCATTCACAATCTACTGGTTGGGTGTTAATACCCGATCTAATTGAATAAATATGAAATGATTCAAAATTAAAATTAACATAAAGAGAAAGATAGACGTCTTGAGCAAAGTGGTGTGCGTGAATCGAATTTCCCATAAAACATTCTGAATTAGGCTATGCTTGGTAGATTAGTTTTATGGTATTTTTTGGGAGATTAGTTTTATGGTGTTTTGGGGTGTTTTGAGGGATGTGTTATGAGTGTTCATAAAAATATTTACTTGTGAATTTTTTTACAAGTGTTCACCTCGAAACAACAGGGTAGGTGGTTCTAAAGTATTTTTTAGAACACTCTAAATCAGGTTGTTTTGAAGTGTTCTGAATTATTTATTCAAAAATATTGTTCCAACTCTATCTTAGATACTCTCTTTTTTTCCTAATTGGATATATTTGTCATTTGTTTATAAAATCTTTAAAAATATTAGGAAAAAACTAAACTTACAGGTATAAATTTTAACACTCCAAAATATTTACCATCAAAACACCGGAAAACACAATAGTTAAAATACCCTAAAATACTTTGCTTTTTACGCACAAACACAGTCTCAGGGTATTCTTGACAACACCTAATAGGTGTTCTGGATTTCTAAGAACACCTTAAAATAATAATCCCAAAACTCGCAAGCACGTCATTCCATTACTTATACGCCAAGCATTGCTTAGGAAAAAACAGAAAAAAGAAAAAAAAAACTTTGAAGTCCCGCATCACCGCCCACTGAGAACACGCACCATGTGGAGGTTTTCCGTCGAAAGAGCCAAGCGACTGGTCTTCGCCGCTTTAAGACCGTCGCCATCTACTTCATCCTCTTCGCATTCTTCGCCCTTTCTATCCTCTTCTCTCTTTGGAGCCGCTGCCATGTCTTCTGCTTTCGGCGCTGGGGTCTCTGTCGACACCATCAACGCAAAGGTGAGAACTTTCTTCGATTTGATCGGTCAAGTTGGGATTTTGGCACCTGGGTCTTGTTCAGTTGGGGAGTTTCCCATCTGGGTTCTCTCCTCTTTTCTTCAATTTGCTTGCGGTGGTGAGAATTTGATGGATCGATGGATTGAAGAATGGCTTGTGGAAATTTTTGATTGCGTTATTATTCAATTGGGTTACTTTTTGAAGTTTACGCATTGATTTTACTGTGATTTCTTATTGATTTGCTTTGTTTTATAAGTGATTGTAACCCACTTAAATACTCCTGTGGTTATAGGAGCTTAGTTTTGTTCAGTGTTTACGGATCTGATCTCGTTTAATTAGTCTTCAAGCTTTTGTTATAGAAGTGAACTAAGTAAGCTAACGTTTTTTTATACAATTTGATTTTGTAGTTATCCAATGGCAAAGGATAAGTCAAGGCACTTCTATGAATTTTAGCCCTAATAGAAAAGAAGAGGAAAAGGAGGAAAAATAAATGCTCTTATTTTATCTATCTCATTAGTCATTATAATATGTTGGTTTAGTATAGATAATTCAATACAAATCTTGCTTGATAATAGACTGTTTCTTGATTTTATTTTTTGATAAACATCAGAGCTAATTGGACAATGGGACTAAAAATGCGGAACTTGAAGTGATTCTGCGCTTTGTTGTGCCTTTATCTATGCTTATTTGTCTTTGTGGGTTGTTGTGGACATTAAAGGCTTCATGAAATTATTAGTTGGAGTTTGTCAATGGCGAATCATATGAGTTCAACACCATCTGCTTTGAGTGGAAGTGTTTTATCCGTGAACTCGTCTCCTTTTTTTTTTATTTTTCCTTTTTTTTTTTTTTTCTTTTTTTCCTTTTTACTATGCAGCATTTTCCATGTATTCATGTGTTTCCTGGATGCTTCCCCTACTTCAGGTTGTGAAATGTGAGTATGCTGTTCGTGGAGAGATCGTCACCCATGCTCAGGTAACGTTGTTTCGAGCTGATATATTTTGTTGGTAAGATTAATATGTAATGTAATACACAGTTCCAAAGGATTGATTTGTGCATGTGAGGTTAGAAAATGTATACCTATTTCTTCTTCTTGTTCACAATATAGAGAAATAGTATATTTGCCTTCATGCATCAGATATGCATGGTCCAATGTGCCCCTTGCTTCTGATTACGGATGGGAAGGGCAGGTCCAAGGGCAAATTTTTGACATGTCCTGTTCAAAATTCAAGATGAAATTTCATTTTTTTTCTAATTCAAAGATTTGAATAGGCCGGGCCAAGAATTGGCCATTGGACCCATCCATTCTCATCCCAACTTCCAATTTAACAAATCAATAAAGCAAAACAGACCAACTAATAAGCCCCTTCTCAGATATAGCTTCTGCCGACTTTTGAAGCAATCATTTCATCTTAGGACATAATGGACATGTCTCATCAATATGTACGAACTAAGAACCTTTCTTTGCCATAAGTTCTTACTTGAAGCAAATTCTTCCAGATCTGTCTTTAAGAAAGAATTTGCCTAGTTACATTGCTGTAGTATATCATATTTGATAGAGCATATACCTCATATTAGCATGCTAGATAATATAAGTGGTTGATGAGTTTCTATTACACAGAAGATCATTTATGTTGTGGCAGCAGTGGCAGCAGAACGTTTCAAGTCTAATAGTGCATGTTACACAAACTAGCTAGATAGTTTACATGTTTGCAAATTTGCTATGACAAAGTAAGATCGTTGTATGTTGGGGTATGCCACCATTTCGAGCTTAAATCTCCATTATAATAATGTGCATGAAATCATATTTGTCTGAAGAGCTGGGTTTATTATTTTCTTTGCAGCGGCTTCAACAGGAACTGCTGTCAAAGCCAGGTTCCCATCCTTTCGATGAGGTATGTATTGTTTTTCAACATCTGTAGATGATGGAAGCTTTCGGCACAGCAGTCTTGCTTTTAACCCCTGTTTTTCCTGGCAGATTCTCTATTGCAACATTGGTAATCCACAGGCTCTTGGTCAGCAGCCAGTTACCTTCTTTCGAGAGGTCCACATATTTTCTTTTGAAATTTGGTTCTTTTGATGACCATTGGTGTCTCCTGGATGCTTATATGTTTAAACTTCAGGTTCTTGCTTTATGTGATCATCCAATAATTTTGGACAGAGATGAAACTCATGCCTTATTCAGGTAAATGTTCAAACAACCTTCTTGTGCATGACGAGAAGCTGTAGGAGTGCAATACAACTGTGAAATGTTGTCAAGCGGTTTTTCTTGTCCGGTGATTGAGAACATGATTTTTTTGATACTACCAACTTCTTGAGCTTTGAGTAGGAGACTAGAAACTTAGTTTATTTGCAGACTGTGTCATCTAACAGTTATAATTTATTAGATAAAGTGATGTTTGCACAGTAAACATTTTTGCTGAGCTAATGTTAGAACCATAGATGGTGCATTTTTGCTGAACTAATGCAACTTGCTTTTATGTTAGTCCTGGTGTTTGATCAAATGATAAAAACATGCAGAACTACAAAGAACCCTGATTTGTAGTGGATTGTATATTTAGGCACTACTTTATTCGCATCTTCTAAGTAGATTCAGTTTCTAACAAGTTCATTTGACTTTTGTTCTGCTATTATGTGGTACATGGATGCTATTCGTTCGGGTGCAGTCTCCTAGATCTGCTGCTGACCTTTTGTATCATGCATTCCTTGCATGTGAGATGCTATATATCATCTGAGTAACTTTTCTTGTTGCAGTGCTGATTCCATCGCAAGAGCTTGGCAGATTCTAGATCAGATTCCTGGTAGAGCTACGGGTGCATACAGTCATAGCCAGGTGCATTCATGCTCAAGTTAAGCTCAAACGAAAATTCTCCTTTTCTACCTGATGAACTTGGAATATCATTTTGGTTATTCTTTTGCTCAGGGTATCAAAGGACTGCGTGATGCAATTGCAGCTGGAATTGCTGCTCGTGATGGTTATCTTTGCAATCCCGATGACATATTCTTGACAGATGGAGCAAGCCCTGCTGTATTTACTTTTTAACTTCCCAATTTGTCATTTGAATGTGTGGCTTCGATTTTGAGAGACGAGCTTCCTGCTTGTTACTTGTGTTTTGTCTCTCCCAGGTGCACATGATGATGCAGTTATTATTGAGGTCTGAGAAAGATGGCATCCTCTGCCCGATCCCTCAATATCCTTTGTACTCTGCTTCAATTGCTCTTCACGGTGGCTCTCTTGTATGTTGGTTCCCTTTGCCATTAAATCTCACTATATAATTGGTTTTTAGTATACTTTTAAGACTTCTCACAGGCACATTGCTCCGTTCATATACATTGTTGTATTTGGAGGCAACACTCTAACTTGCGTTATGACCTGCTAAGTTGACCCGAGAAATCAAGACAAATGAGTGACGTTGGCTTGGATCTAAACGGGGTACAACAATAACGACTAAGCCTTTTATCTGAAGTAATTTGAGCTAAAGAGGGTGTATCATCCTATTTGGTTGAACTTCCTATCCGAGTAATGGATATTTTGAACTGTTCCTCTTAGTTGAGATACTGTGCTGGGTCAATATGATGGCATAAACAAGTTATTTAACCACGAGTTTTAGCATTCTAAAACCGTGAGGTTTACGTAAGAGTCCTAAATAGCTGAGCAATAAGCATAAGTATTGCCTCTTTTGTCATTGTATAAACTAAGGAGGGAAACTTCTAATAGCACTGTTTTGTTTCAGGTCCCATATTACCTCGATGAAGCAACAGGGTGGGGATTGGAGATTTCTGAGCTTCAAAAACAACTGGAAGATGCGCGATCAAAGGGTATAACTGTTAGAGCACTTGTAGTAATAAACCCAGGAAATCCAACCGGACAGGTTTTTTGCGATATATCTTTTTCTCGTATAACAGCAAAGTTTTTGTTCCAATTAATATATTTTTTTCTGATAGTCGACCATGCAATCTGGACGGTTGTGGGAGATGGAAGAACACTGATGTGCTCAAGAAACACTATGATATTGTGCATTTTCTGAAAATTCGACCACTAATACAAGTTCTTGAAATTCAAGGTACTCCTAGAACAACTTACTTTTTTTTCTAATAATTTTTCTTGTCTTCTTCAGGTGCTAGCGGAAGAAAACCAACAACAAATAGTAGAATTTTGCAAGAAAGAAGGCCTTGTTCTCCTAGCAGATGAGGTAAGAGCTACTTGTACTCTCCATCAAATGTCGTCGACCATTGAACACAGACTCTCATGGAAGAATAGCCCAAATTTTATTCCTCACAAGCAATCTGAATAAAAATCAAACCTAAGGGGTGGATTCCTAGCTGAAAACTTTAGATAAGAGGGGATTTCCATGAATCATAGAAGGTTAGCGGGAAATCTACTGTATAGCTTATCTAGTGCGCATGAAGTCAAGGGACAACCCTCCCAAATTATGTTAAACCAAGGCAGATTTCTTAGTGAAATTGCATTCAACAGTTGGACCCAAGATAAACCTGAAGAACCAAATAGCACATGTTTTCTTGCTACTTCTACAATTGCACGGTATTGCATTCTGATATCAAAGACGAATGTTTTTTGCCGGTCGAACATATCCTAACTGAACTCAGTTATCTTTGTTAAAAACTCAAATGTGCTTTGATATTCACAGGTATACCAAGAAAATGTGTATGTCGATGACAAGAAATTTAACTCATTCAAGAAGATAGCACGATCAATGGGATATGAGGACCAGGATCTTTCTTTAGTATCGTTTCAGTCAGTTTCTAAAGGTAGGTGGTGCATTTGTATGTTTTGTGATCCGCTTACAGCATCAGCAGTTCAACCAAATATCGTCTTTGATCAGGTTACTATGGGGAATGTGGAAAGAGGGGTGGCTACATGGAGGTTACCGGTTTTAGCCCTGAAGTGAGAGAACAGATTTATAAGGTGGCATCAGTAAATCTCTGCTCAAATATATCTGGTCAAATCCTTGCGAGTCTTGTTATGGATCCTCCCAAGGTGAATATATTGATATATATTTTATTTTATATCAAATAGATGGATTTTCTATTATCGGATGGGTTTCTATTATGATTATGAGAATAATTAGTCGGATGGATCTTCAGGTCGGAGATGAATCCTATGAATCTTACGTTGCTGAGAGAGATGGAATTCTTCAATCTTTAGCAAGGCGTGCAAAGGTCAGGTTTAACTGAACCATTCCATTCATCCCCATCGAGTTTATCAAATCTTTGCACACTTGGTGAACAAGAAATTGGTCTTTAAAAAAAAAAAAATTTACAAATCGTTTCTACATATGAAGATGCTATATCATCGTCATCTTATTTTGTCGCATGCAGGCACTGGAAGATGCATTCAACAGCCTAGAGGGCATTACATGCAACAAGACGGAGGGAGCAATGTACTTGTTCCCTCGCCTTCACCTGCCTCAGAAGGCAATTGAAGCTGCCAAGGCTGCAAAGACAGCTCCAGATGCATTCTATGCACGTTGCCTCCTCGACAAAACTGGTATTGTCGTGGTTCCAGGATCTGGATTCGGGCAGGTGAGCATATCTGCAAAGCAAAAACTTGCATATTCTGTTCTTTGAAATTCCTCAGACGGGCATTGAAGTAGTGAATATATTGTTACTCTTTAGGTTCCGGGGACATGGCACTTCAGGTGCACAATACTTCCACAGGAGGATAAGATCCCAGCCATCGTCTCCCGGCTCAAAGAATTCCATGAGTCGTTTATGGAAGAGTTCCGTGACTAAGCTACTCTTTCGCTTGCCAAGCTATAGGGTTGCAGAGCCATTTGCTCAATTACAGTTCAGCAAATCTTTAGAGTGTGCAATGTGACTGGAATCGAAATAAAGACTCGGAGCTGAGGATGGATTAGTTGCTTGGTTGTTGTGACATACAAACAATTTTAGGCTTCGGAGACCGTATTTTTTGTCTGATAGAGATGAGATGTATGCATAAACCCATCTAATAAACCCATCTAATGATATGGAGAATCATTTATTTGGTCATTTCCGGCTTTGAAACTTGTATTATGCTTATTAGTACAGGCCGTGCAGGATTGATAAAAGTATGTTAATATTTACATCTTTGCAAGGTCAAGACCAGGCGATAGCAATATATTGCCCGATTCTTTGAAATCCAAGGGCAATCTTCAGACAATGTATGCATTATACAGAGCATAGATTTCTGAGGAACCATGTCATGGTTCAAAAATAAGCTGGGATCGGAAGTTTCTCTTTTGTGTTTTAAACTGGTAGCATAGAAAAATTGTTCAACTTGCTAGCTCTCATGATGTAACTGGCTCATCGATGTCACATGATAAGGAGGTTAGTAACTGGGTAATATATTTCACAATCTTTGTCGACATTCAGAACAATAAATCATCTCATCATATCAATTTTACAAAGTAATAAAGTTGATAGGGAAATATATTGATTAGTTTTCAGAGTACAAGCACTTGCCATTCAATTCCAAAATCGAGGGAGTTCCTTAAACACACACAGGAGGCTACTCATTTCTCTGAATTCAACCACCACCAGAAGGAAAACGAACACAAGATGTAAATTGTCCGAAATAGAGAAGTATTAAGTGAAAACATGATAGGTAAGACGAGAGCTACAAGATTGGGATGCTTTATAGGCGACCTATGACAGCCTCAACCTCGGCAGGAGAATAGAGATGATAATTTGGAGCAACCTTAGCAATATCAACATTGTTCGGCGTCACCTGCTCAAAGATAATGGTAGTGTTGCGTTTCTCTGAATCATTATGCGACAAAAAGCATAAATACAAGGATAATTCTTTTCATGTTGACAATGGCAGCCATACCTTCTCCTCCATCACTTGCTTCAAGATAGAAAGAGCGATTGTTTCGGCTTCTTGAAGAGTTAAGTCCTGCAGAGGAAGTTAACAACACTCCTCAATGAAAATAATTGGCGGTTGGAGTGAACACTTCGTAATTGTGGTGCATACCTTGTTGTATTGCTCCTGGAGAGAGCTGTCAGCACCTTCAGAACCTGACCCTATTGCTTTTGCATTGCATTGCCAGAATGTACCTGATGGGTCTGTATAGTACCTGCAAAGTAGATGGAATCAACAATCAACTTTTAGCAAAATATAAATCAGCAATCATGAATAACACAATTAAGCCTGCTAACAAGGCCAAACATCATTAGTTGATTACATCTCAAATTAAGTTCCAAGGGAAGTAGGGGCACAAATACAACAATAACAATAACTAAGCCTTTTATCTCAAATACTTGGGGTACTACACGAATCAAAAGAGAATCACGCCGAATTGATCACATTGATAATCCTTCTCTATTCACTCCTATCAAGTAATATATCCTTATTTAAAACTCTAGAATCCATATCTTTTCGTATCACTTACATCCATATTTTTTTAGGTCTTCCCTCTGCTCTTTTAACTTGTCCAAGTAGGGGCAAAAATGATAGAGAAAAACTAATTCCATTATGATGAAGTTTGAATGTGAAATCAACAATAAGGGGAAATGAATACAACACAAGAACACGGTTGAAGTACATAGAAGAAACTTTGAGTAACAGTTTGTAAACTAAGAAGCACGAACATGAACATGTGCGGACATGGATATGAGAAGCGGCATTTTTAGAAAACTGAGGATATAACGGCAAAAATATATATATATAAATATTTTTTTAATCATTAACATACAATTTTCCATAATAAAATATCAAAAAGAAAATTTAAACACCCAAAATAACGAAAAACCATAAATCCAAATCCTCAATATACGTAAGCTATAGTACTTAGTAGCATTACATTCATTACAATTTAATAGATGGAATGGACCATGAAAAGTCACCAGATATTTCGACCTCATTTCCATGCTCTCCACTAGTGTCTCCTTCATCACCAACTCCTTTGGCACATGTAAATATAACAACTTCCATTTCTAGCTCATCAAGTGAGAGTTGTGCAATCTCAACTCAAGTATGTCCAGATCGTCCATAGAGCCGAACACATCTCCTCCAATATCTCATATCTCTGTTGGGCCTTCATATTGATAAAAATCAAAGGTTGCTATGAATATAAACTAAGTCCTACATCTCTGTCGGTGGCAGCCAAGAGACGGAGCAAGAAGAGAGGAGGGGATAAGCGGCTTTCTTTTCCAGCTTTGGGGTTCCTTCCGGTGGAGGCTGATGGGAGGCGGAGACGGTAGGAAGGTGGCATGAGGCATTTAATGCGGAGTTTTTTTTTTTTTTTTTTTTTTTTGGGGGGGGGGGGGGGGGGGGAGGATTGTCTTGTGGGACCATCCGATACGATGGAAAAACTTTCGGCAGGAGGCAGAGGCGGTTGGGGGGGTAGTTTGGGAAGATACAAGGTCGAGATTAGGGCATGAGTTGCCCTAACCCGACTCTCATTCTATTTAAAGGAGAAAAAATTACTGAATTGCCACCACTGAGTCCGATGCACTTTTTTTTGGGACTCGTTTTTGGCTCGTCGGACATGGATTTTGCCATGTTCAATGCGCGTCCATGTCCCAAGCGTGTCAGATACGGATGTGGCGACACTAGAGCTGCATCGGTGCTTCCTAGCTTGTAACCTTATCTGATATTTTTGGATACTAGGGAGAATAGAAGATGGAAATTGAATCAATCACATAGGCAACCCAACAATTCTAGCAAGCTTGAAATAACTCTCTACATTAAAATGCTCTATAGTACGATAGCACATATAAAAAAATCATTGTTAAATAGAAAACATATTCTTGCAGAAAATTAATTAAATTATCCAAGCTAATTGACAATGCAGATCCTTTAAAGGATGACGGCTCATGTAAAATGACTAAAATTTAAAGGCCAGTATTAGGAAAAAAACCTATCATCTTCACTAATACATAATCTCTGAATGGATGTGGTTAGTAGGCCAATAGCTGTCCTCAGAGGTAGGAAGTGAAGCTTAACATCTGTACACAGCCACGAAGGTACTGCTTAACAAATGGAGGCAGGTCAACTCGACTGTAGAAACTACAATACAAGTCATGAGTGACAGTGAAGGCTCTCCTATTTCCACCATAAGCCCCTCCCATGGTCACAAGCAGGGCCGACGGAAGTTGTCAAATCTAAAATCATTACTTTGCCAGGCTCTGTTTTTTCTCTTTCCAGTAACCAGGCCACAGCACAGGTTTGCATGTATAAGATTTTATTATCTGCTTTATTCCTGTATAAGATTTTACTATCAAGTAGTTGACAAAAATATCTTGTATAAGATTTTATTATCAGCTTTATTCTCACTTCCCCCAACTTTTCCTTCCACCAGACCACCTTAGATCATCATCCTTATTCCTTCCTCTGCTTCCTCTGTTCCTTTCTTTCCCTCCTTGTTTGATCGACAAAAGCCTAAACTAGCCTTCAGCCTCCGAGGACGTCTTAGCATGCACAATTCATGATTGTGATTATTATTTACAGATTAAATTCCACCATCAAGTTAGAACTTTTTGTAGTATACAAAAGCTACTTCTCTGCAGGCTATGCATGGACTCAGGAGTAAAAGTTCTTATAGTAGAATGCCTAACAAGTCGTATATATGAATGTGGGAGGGTGTTTTAGGCTCTTCAACCTATATCATACCTTAAAGATGAATGCATCTGCTATTTTTCAGGGTTGTTCTGATCAGTATGAGCCCTACTTCATTTGGTACTATACCTGATATAGTAGCTACCCAAATGGGTTGCATTGCAAACCCCACTGTTGGCCATAGTTTGCTTGGTAGGAATTTGGTACTATCTCAAAACTAGATATTTGGATGACATACAATGGAAAAATTTATTTCCCATGATGCATTTCAATGCGGAGCTGCATTTCACAGCTAAATAAAAGGTTTACTGCCCAACTTCTACTTACCTGACACTTCAAAATTCATTTTGCAACCTGTACATGGATCCATCCAACAACTCTTTGAGATTACCTACTAAGGTCACTACAACACACAATGTCAACTGTATTTTTGTTCTTATTAGCAAAAATAAAAAAAACTGTACTTTGCTTTCAGTTGTCTTTTAACTGGTAAACAATAATGCATAAAGACTCTCTAAAGGGATTCAAATGTACAGATAAACCATCAGAAAAAACTAATTTTTGGCTGGTCTTTGAAAAGATTTTCTAACCAAGGTCTCGAATCTCGATAAGATAAGAGAATTCTGAAAGTTGGGGGAAAGATGTGGATGGATTGAAAGAGGAAGCTATTGAAGCAGAAAATGAACATTCAATACCTGCTGGGGCCAGCTCAAACTCCTGAGTCTTTGACATGTAATCAATTTTTATTACTTAGAGCTTCCGTTCCATCAATAGGTACTCCCAACATATCAACAGTGTGCTGTACTAGCTTTTATATAACTACTACTTGGGATGAGGGTCAGAATCCTACAGAGGATTTAAGTCAAATAGGATGGGAGGTCAGAAATCCCACAAATAATTTAAGTTGAAACGACAAGAATGGATCTTCAGACACCGAGGAGTCCGCTATAATCTATCAAGGACGAAAGAGCATATATCTATTGTAGCTAAGACTTTAATTTGCACTCCTTAATTTGCACTCCTTGACTATTTAAGTTTCTGTCCTGTGGTCAATTACCATTGTTGAAAACAATAAAGTAATTGAAACCTCGTAGTATGGTCCTGGTTTTCAAATACAAGCATCGACTATCATAGTTGATAAGTTGATAACTCATATACCAGTAGAATTTTCAATTATAGTGATTAGTGACTATCCTTTTAAACCACGATGTACGTGATACCTCTTAGTATTGTCCTTGTTTTCAACTATAGGCATCAACTATCATGAAATAGTTGATATCTTGTATAATGTAGAATTTGAAGAATTAAGATTTTTTTTTTTTTTCTTTCAAATTTCTCTTGATCAAATTTCAATTCTTGTGGTCTTTTCAAATCTCCCTCTGGGTCTGTATTTCAAATGTGATGATTATCTATTCAAATTTCTAACCAGGTGTGTGCATGTAAAGCAGGTATGTCAGTAAATATGTCTGTGTTTAGACAATATAGACAGTCAAAATAGTCGTTCACAAATCTAATTTTCCTGCAATTTATCCACTCATGGCCTTGGAAAGTAGTTACAATGTCTAGCCTCAAATTGACAAGTATGAGCACAACTACAAACAGGAGACGCACATGGATGACCATAAAAGTCAAACCTAAGTGATCAAGGGGGCCTCCATCCTCGAGGCTCTTCCAGCACTCAAAAGATTATACAGTGACCAATGAAAATTTATGGCCAGGCCATGGCAATGCAGATTTGAACCAATTCAATTTTCAAAATTCAAAATTATCTGTAAAAGAGAACTTTGAAGTTTCTTTTGGCTCATTGCGAAGATGACTAGTCTGCATGATGATCCTAGAAGGTGGAGCTGACTGTCTAGAGGTTTGTGATACTACATCTTAATGTTATATGAATGTGTTCACCACCAAGTTGCGGTCAGTTCTAGAGAAATTGATGACTTGATGGATTCAGATGCTGATAGCAAATCTTTGATCACCTTGAAAAGTCTTTGATCACCTTGGAAGCATCACAAAATGAAATTATTCAAGTTTAGTGGATAAGGACCTCCCTGGTTGAAAGCTGGAGCTTTCTACCAGTGAATCTCAACAAGTCATCATCCTAACCATTTATAAGAACAAGTGGTTTTATCTTTCTTTTTTTTTCTTTTCTCTAACCTCCTTTATCGCAAGCATTTTTTTCCTTCTTCTCTAACTTCTTTTATCTCAAATCCTAACTTTACGGTTACCAAGATTTGGAACAAAATTCTGGGAACATTGAGTGCTGCTTGATGTCCATCGGCCTCTTACGGCCTTCTTGCGGTTCTGTTGCGCATTGTATATTGGTGGTCCTGGTCAAAGGTGTATTAATTTTTTTTCATCAACCAGATGTAGGCTAGGGATCTCGAGAGAGGTCCCACCCTTCCTTTGAAAAAGAAAGATCCGGAATGGAATTAAATTTTTGGCAACATATCTGAAACCAGAAGATTACCAACCTATGACGATTAAAAATGCATCAGCTCACTTTAGATCCACAAAAAACACATATAACATACCAACGGTCTAGCATACTACATCCGCTAGAGATGAGCATGGTTTTCCAAGAACCAAATACAAGTGAACTGAACCGGCCAGTTTGGATCGGGTATCATCTCGATGGGTTTTGGTTTTGGGTCTTCTCAGTCAGAGCAACCCAAAGTGAACCAACCAATATATATTAAAATAGTCCAAAATCATGCAAAGGCTAGAGACCAAGCCTAACTCATCCAGTCACCTATTCTTTTCTAATGATCTCTTGGCTCGTTGCATCAATGTCCAAGCCTCTGTCTCTCTCTCGATCACCATGATCATCATGCAATTGGACTTGGATCTTCAACCAACTGCCAGTCTTTTCCATCTCTCTTTCGGAATGGGCTCAATCTCCATGTCTTATGGGCCGCATCCAACTATAAAATCCAAAGCATCACTTGCTTTCATCTCTACCCTCCACTGGTCTCCTATTGTCTATTGAAGAAGGCCATCAAAACACATTTCACTCCAATCCCAATCATGTTCATTTATTATTTGTTGCTTCTTATTTTAATTCAATGGCTTCTCTTTCTTTTAGTCCAAATTTTCTTATCAATCAAACTTGGGGCTTTTGCTTTCCGTTTCATTGATGAGCCTTTTTGCAATGAACTAGTTGTGTAGTTAAATAGAGATTCCTATGGAAAATTATGGTATGAGAATTCACATGTTGAAGATGAGAAATGATGGTTTAAGAATAAACTTATAGATTAACTACAAGCAGCATAAAGGAAGTATTTTGAAAATTTTTGAGGCTGCACCGCGATGATTTTACCAGAAATCCTAAATTATAGAAATGTTACAAGTATATTCGTTGAATTGGTTCATAAATAAATAATCTTACCTATTTTGACTCTACGTCATTGATTCCGCTACGATTAATTCCTTCATCGAAATAGGGACCTAATCAATCAAACAACGAACCAGCAGAACTGAAATAATTATGGTATGAGAATTCACATCTTGAAGATGAGAAATGATGGCTTAAGAATAAACTTATAGATTAACTACAAGCAGCAGAAAGGAAGTATTTTTAAAATTTTTGAGGCTGCAACGCGATGATTTTACCAGAAATCCTAAAATATAGAAATGTTACAAGTATATTCGTTGAATTGGTTCATAAATAAACAATCTTACCTATTTTGACTCTACGTCATTGATTCCGCTACGATTAATTCCTTCATAGAAATAGAGACCTAATCAATCAAAAAGCGAACCAGCAGATCTGAAATAATTCACTTTGGTTCAGTTTAATTTTAACAAGATTTGGCAAATTAAGAAAATGCTAAATGAATGGAGAAAGGGTACCCTAGTATCTCTGTATAAGAATAAGGGTAATATTCAGAGTTGTTCTAACTAACGAGAAATAAAACTCATGTGTCACACTATGAAGTTTTGGGAAAAGGTAATTGAATATAAATTGCGACAAACTGTTAAAATATCGGAGAACCAGTTTGGATTTATGCCGGGGCGATCGACGACAGAAACTATTCATTTACTTCAACTTATAGAGCGATTCCAAGAGAGAAATAGAGATTTGCATATGGTATTTATTGACTTAGAGAAATCCTATGATAAGGTACCACGAGAGATAGTTTGGTGGACATTGATGAAGAAAAGAGTTCTCATCAAGTATATCAACATAATTAAGAACATGTATGATAGAGTAGTGGCCAATGTCAGAACATACGGTGGTTTAACAAGTAATTTTTCTATCACAATTGGATTGCATTAAGGATATGCATTGAGCCCATTTTTACTTGCTATAGTGATGGATGAGCTTACTAGAGCTATTCAGGAGATACCTTGGTGTATACTATTTATTGATTATATTGTCTTAGTTGACGAGACAAGAGCAGGGATAAATACCAAGATAGAGTAATGGAGGCATATATTAGAATTTAGAGGTTTTAAATTGAGTAGGTCTAAAACAGAGTATATGGAGTGTAAATTTAGTAAACGACGGATCATAGACTATAATGCTGTAAAACTGAATGGGCAAGAGATACAAATGAGCAGTCAGTTTAGATATTTGGGTTCTATTATTCAAAATAATGGAGAGATCGATAATAATGTTAACTATAAGATACAAACTTGCTGGTTGAAATAGAGGAGGGCAACGGGAGTTTTATGTGACCGTAACATTCCGTTAAAACTGAAGGAAAATTTTTATAGGACTGCTATTAGGCCAGTTTTGTTATATGGCACGGAATGTTGGGCTATAAAGAAACGTCATTCACAGAAAATAAGTATAGCAGAGATGCACATGCTCCGCTGGATGTGCGGCAATACTAAGAGAGATAAAGTGAGAAATAAAGATATTCGTACTAAAATAGGTGTAGCTCTCATCGATGAGAAGATGTGAGAAAATCGATTACGATGGTTTGGTCATGTGCAACGTAGACCTACAAATGCACCAGTTCGACGAGGAGAGTTTATCAATGTAGGATAAGTTAAAAGAACGAAGGGAAACCGAAGAAAATATTGATGGAGGTGATACGAAAAAATATGGACTCTAGAGGTTTAAATGAGATATTACTTGATAGAAATGAATGGAGAAGGACTATCATAGTGATCGATCCGGCGTGATTCTTTTTTAGTTCATGTAGCCTACCCCAAATGCTTGGGATGAAAGGTTTAGTTGTTGTTGTTTGGTTCAGTTTAATTTTAAAATTAGTTTGGTTCGATTTTCCCCAAGAAAAGGCAAAATCCAAACCAGACTGATAGGTGCTCACCCCTAGCATCAGCCATTTGCACATGAAGTTCCACTATTAAAGCCCATTTTGTGACTCAAATGAATATATTACTTGCCAAGAATACATAATATCTATGTGTTTATATTAATGGAAGAAATGAGGTATCCTATTGATTTATGCTACATGTTCATCATAGTTCATATTCGTGTTTCCTACTGATTTATGCTACATGTTCATCATAGTTCATACTGTACTTTCAAGTTTATGTGGATTATCAATTTTTCATAATAACAAATATTATTATGTTTTAGCGATTACAATGTCAATGGAAGTGTTTTAATTTATTACATTTAGATACTTAGAAGTACCTTTATCCAGCTGACAGGGAAAAAAAAGAAATGGATTTTACCAAAAGAAAACCAAAAATCCATCGTAGGAAATCAAGCATCTCAACATACAATAACCATGCTGAAATATGCATGTTTTATGAGAAAACACCAAAAATGTTTGCACTCTCCTAGCATTATTAGGTAATTTCTGGAATTAACTCAAAACCACACAGAATAAAAACTTGAGATATTATGTGGAAATTCATTTTGTCTCTCTTTCCAGCATACAGGAAGCTCCACAGGAATAAGTCCTCATACTAGACGAGATAATCAGTTATTTTCCTAGCAGTTTCAACTTACTAATCCTTAACCTTCCCCTTTTCCTGGATGTGTAGGAAACCCCAGCTGACAAGATGAAAACTCATTTTCCTAGCACTTCCCTTTCCTCCTAAATAAAGGCAAAATGTTCTTTATTTAGAAGCATCTATAATTATTAATACGGTTGCAAGACAAATGTAGAAAATTACTTTCCCACTACATAGGATGATAGTTTACTTAGCACATTAAAGCAAAGAATAACCACGATATCCCATCACGATAACTGCCTGACAATATGACACAATGTGGGTAACGTGAACCATCTCACTTACAGTTTAGAACATGAGTAACTTTCAATTCCTTGTCTAAGAAGAACAGACAAAATTTAAATAATTAGTAACTTCTCACTGCAGTTAATTCAATTCAGAGATTTTTTTCCCCAAGCACAGTAATTGCCCAATCTACTAAAAGAATGTATACATGGCATGCTGTTAGAGGTTATAGCATATCTGCTCCGCCAAATCCTAATCTCAGTTAGGAGTTGGGTCTGCATTGAAAGCAGCCATTATACTAGCAGAACAAGTCAAAACATCACAAATAAACAGTAGCAAACAGGAGAGAGAGGGAGGCTCGGAGACTTACAAGCTTGGTCCATTTTCATCGTGACCAGCAATCAAAAGTGATACCCCAAAAGGTCGCGACTGTATGGAAAAATCATAATAGTTAACAACGGATATAATAAAAGCGTTGATAAATTAAATATTAAGAAAACTACTATAATACAAAATTAACTATTAAAAGTAACTATTATAATACAATGTGAACATTACATAGAAGAGAGTGGAGACAACTTAAATGCTAACATGTTATTTGAATACTTAAAATTAACTGCTCTAAGTACCAGACAACAACTAAACAATATTAATAGTTCACATATTGAAATATAACAATTTGCTTCAAAAGACGGAATACGATAGAACAGCCATCATCATCCCCATTTCTAGTGAAATGGCCATCTACAGAGACTCACAGTTGAGAAAGCTCCATAGAAAAATAATGAGTAAAACTTGATCATATAAATGAAACTATGATATGTTCCCAGCAGTAGAAACGTGATGGTACATGAAAAGAGTAATATATCTACTTGATCAATTGTATGGGGGAAAAAACGATGCATGCATAATAGGGAACAGTGATAAAGAATTCCACCCCTCACCAGCACCTTTTTTTGTTGGGAGTGAAGCATGGGGAGAGCATGGGAGGAGTGTCTATGTGCTCCTATTTGAGGACACGAGAAAACTAGATCTGTAATTCGTGGACTTGATTGTACATGTCACGCATTGAAAAGAAATATAGTTGGAATTGGTGGGAGAATCTTTTTGTTCATTCCTCAGGGAAAAGAATGAAGCTGTGACTTAAAATAACAGCAATGCTTACCATGGATTCTTCATCTCCTTCACCAAATCGAAGAGCTAGATCACATAGAGCTTGTGTGGTTGACTCAACTGTCATAGGTTCGCCATACGAAAACCTGTGATTCTGACAACATACAATTTCAAAGTCAGTAACTAAATATTTGGAATAATTGGAAACATGTGCAGAATCTAAAAGCACCTGAGTTTCAACACGAGCATGCTCAACAAGAGTCCGCGCATCAGCTATCAATCCACTCATCGCACAGCCTATGTGCTCATCAATTTCCATTATTTTCTCTACACTACTAGGCTCCTGGAAGGTAGAGGTGGAGTTAAATAAAAAAGAGAGAATATTTAAATCAAATATTACAAAATGGGACATCAACAAAGAAATGGTAAGAAATGAAAAGTATTCCAGATTGGCTTTCTAGGTTCCTGGGAACTAGCTAAGCTGGATCAGAACTCCAATTTAGATTATTTGACTCCGGATTCAGGCAAAGAACTTTAAAGAACTTGGGCATAATTGACTTATGAAATGTCAACATTGGCACAGAAATGAATTTGGCTTGTAATCCTATCAATCAGACTTAACCAGAATTCAAACCCTAGGACTAAAAAAAAGTAGAATGAACTATGAATAACCATTGGTTTGATACACACATTTCACACTTCTATTAGCTTTAAACAATAGATTGATCGCTAACTGCCAATAAAGCAACTATTTTGTAAATAGAAATGATATTTTCACTTACAAAGATGATGAAAAGTGTGTTTATCTGCAGAAATGAAGAAAAGACAGAGTACATCACTAGAATTTGTATAGCAAAGGATTTATACAAATAATATGCCTGGGTTAGTTTGGCAATCTCGGAAATGAGAAGGAAAATGAAAATCAGATCCTTTTTTAAGTGCAAAAAGTTTCTTGGCAAAGAGTTTTGTTTATAAAGCTCAAAACAGTAGGGTCCAGGATACTTTTTCAAACAACCATCTACATTGATTAGAAATGACATTAATTGAAGAGTCAGGTCATGGAAACTAAAGTTGCTGGCTTGCACAGATTACATAGATGAGTTCCCAATGAAGTGAAAAAAGCTAACATCTGTTTGTGTGTGATCATAACACATCAGATAAAGTAGATTGTCTTACGAGATTGATGATTTAAGGAGAAAAAAAAAAAAAAAGAAAAGAAGAAAAGAAACCAAAGAAAGAATCAAATATGAGTGTGATCCAACAGTATTGCAAGTAACAATAACGAGATCGAAAACCACAAATACAATGAAATCTTGGCACAGTGCCTTAAAATTAGTCTCACCAACCAATCATCATTCTTTCTAACCCCACAAAGATATCATACTAGAATCATGAGACTATTTTACTGAACTGTCAACTCCTTTCAGTCAAACAAATACAAGAGAAATGAAAATTAAAAGGGGCAATGGTCTTTAAATTATTTGCAAGGACTTACAAACACTACAAGTGAAGAAAATAATAAACATTTGAGCACTACTTAAGAATAAATAATCACACCAACAAAACTTAAAATTTATAGTTTAGATTAATCTCAATAAAATACAAAACCCATTCATCCAAGAAACGATATATTTCTCGGTGTCTTTGGTCCTAGAATAATTAACTCCACCTTTGAACTCACAGATGCATTACCATGCTCTCACCAACCACAATCTTTTTCAGTTAGAAGGATAACAAAACAACCAAGCTGATAAAAACATGGTTAACATAATCCACTAGATAGTTTCCAACAATATGAGTTTGAGTGTAATGCTAATAGCTAACTGGATCCCATCTCTCCTCACAGTTGCCTCCACAAAAAAGTTTAGCACCGACTCACAAATGGGTCGATGACAAGCTTATGGATAATTATATAACACACGCAATAAAAAAAGATAGTAATTGGTGAAGCCTTCTCACTCCACTGGATAGTAGGCTTATGGACTATTATAAAAAGCGTGGTAATTTGGGAAACCTTCTCACTCTATGTGCAACCCCGATCCCTAGTTTAAATAGAAAAAGAAAATAACTAAATACTAATAGAATGATAATGGCGGTATTAAGTGACTAGTGAATTTCATGCCTCAAGGAAATGTTAACATCTTATCTCTTTCTCCAATACAAGAGGAGTTGGAAAGCCTATGTTGCATGGACACGGCAATACCAATACGATACACAACATGTTGCAAATTCTAAAAAATACATAGAATATTGTCCGCCATGGGTGTCTTACATGTGTGTTCAACACAGAAATGGCTTGATGATATACGTGCTCATGCTACATAATAGAGGGTTATTCCTTAGTTTATAAAGGTAAAATGTGTGCAAACTAAAGTTTTGAGTTGTCTTTGCATAATTGATGCCATTCTCATGGAGAATGGTTGGATGACTATAACGAACAACTTAATGAACTTATTTTTTCAAAATATTATGTAGGAACTTTTTATCGTCTCTGGGCAAGTTGGTTCTCAAAGTCGCCATAAGATTTTGAAGGGGCAGCTTGATATTGAAAACATGGATACACGTTGTCACAAATTATCTAGGGGGAGGCTTTAATACTTCTAGAGTATAACTAAGTTAGATACATACCAAACTAACTTACATACATACAACAATCAAAATGTGTGACACAAAAAAAAAAGATAATATGTTCCATTCATTTTGATCTATCCATCTTCAACATCTATCCACATAAAATCTTATATCTTAAGGACCATTTGCCTAGGCAGCATGCGTTTGCAAAAAGAACAATCTTTGGACAGTAGAGGTTCACTTTGCAACCATTTGCGCAAACACCTTTAAAATGTCTGAATTACTGTGCATAGATGCTTCAAGATATGAAGAACAAGGTGAACTGTGTGGGTCATCAAATTTCATTTTGTTTCGTGCAATTTTGGGATAGTTGTAACTAGGCTAGTTATGCCTAGGAGAACTAAAGCCATTCCCAATTATCTAGAAAACAATTTTTAAAATTCAAGGTCTGATGGTTATGGTTATAGTTATGTGATCAACATAAACATCAGCTGCAATGGATAATCAGATCGTACTAATAAAATGCAAGTTACCTTAAATTCTCCATAAACTTGATTCAAAAAACCATTGAAATATAATTTAATCCGAGGGGCAAACAAGTACCAGCAAAGGAGAGGTGACTCTCTTCTCGACTGCGAGAACTACGCCCTCCTTAGTCTTCAACCCAATTGCAGTGGAACCCAACTGAATCAACAAAAATGGATCCAATCAACAAAAACGGATCCAATCAACAAAAACCAACCAATTCCCAGATCGCAATTAGACCCAAAAAAAAAACCAAAACTTGAAGCAAAAATCGAACCTTGATCGCTTCAATGGCGTATTCCACTTGAAACAACCTCCCCTCCGGCGAGAATGTGTTGACTCCACGATCGTATTCGGTCCTACAGAAGAGAAACCCTCATCAATTTCAAATCACAGCAACTGAAGAGATATCATCGAGTTGGGAATTGGGAAAAGTAGAGTTTTTTTTTTTTTTTTTTTAACCTAGTGAGAAACATGATGGAATTGATCTCGAAAAACCCTGGAAACTGCAGCTCGGATTGAGGAGTTAGAATTCTTTTTGTATAGATGTCGAGCTTAAGACGGCTGCTTAGCGACCAAGGCAGATGAAAGAGGAGTCGGGTAAAAAATTGACGGAGATTGAGGGTATTTTCGTCATTGGCGTGATAGGAGTGTTTCTAAGGGCACCCATAAAATTTCTAAGAGCACCCTCCAAACTTTACAAGTTCGCATCATCCTTTAGAGACTAATTAGGTTTTATTTTGTGTTTATTATAGTTAGACCCCGTAGTACAAGGGGTCTGTAACTTAACATTTATGAAATTTAAAACTCTTAAAAAGTAACTTAACTTAACATTTATGAAATTTCTAACAGTGCCAACTGGACATTATTGTTTAGGGTACGTGATGTGCACGTGTTATAAAAAGTCTAAAATGACCCTAAGACAGTGACTTCTCCCTCTCCATCATTTCCTACATAATCTCTCCCCCTCTCTCTCGGGCAGAGAAGCATCAGCAGTTCCCCTTCTCTCTCTCTTGCTCTCGCCAACGGAGAAGCAGCGGAAGTTCTTCTCTCTCTCTCTCTCTCTCTCTCGGGCAGAGAAGCAGCGATTGATTGCTCTCTCACAGTCATCCCGCTCCTCTCTCTCTCTCTCTTTGCAAGCTGCTGCTGCAGCAACAGCAGCAGCTATGCTTGCTAGTGCACAGCTGCTACTCAGCAATAACAAGAGTCCCAATTTGTGGAGAATTTTTGTGGTATTAGGTTGAAGAAGAAAAAAGGATACGGGATGAAGAGGAAGGGTGGGATTAAGAGAGAGAGTGGAGGCGTGAGTGACTGAGAAAGAGAGGGGAGGGGAGGGGAAGAGAGAGGGAGGGAGGAGAGAGAGAGAGGGAGGGGGAAGGGGGAGAGAGAGTGTGTGTGTGTGCGCGCTAGCTTAAAGAGAGGGGTAATGGTAAAATAGATATTAGATAAAATGAGTGCACTTTGGTATAAAAGCAAGGTGATAATAACAGGTATAACGGTCTAGAGAATTTTTTAAGAGTTTCAAACTTCAGAGAAGTGTTAAGTTACATACCCTTATATTATTGATGGTCTGACTGTAATTAATTTTTTTATTTTTAAGGGAACGATGGTAATTTGGTGGAAGAAATTAAGTTTTTTATCTTTTTTTTTTTTTTCCCCTTTCTTAAGAAATGAGCAAACTAAAAATATATTTTGGGAGGTTGGAACTCCTACTTGTTCTTTGAATTCTAAGATCAACTAAAAAATTAAAACTAGATGACTCACACTTCAATGATTTAACTGGCACTATTACTAACAAGCAAAACTCTATTTAGACATTTGAACGGACACTTGATACTTATGCTTTAATCGTCTCTGAAGAGTGAAAGCCTCAAACTATACAAACACAAAACAACCTCTTCGATTAGGAGTTCATGCCTTTTGCCCGCACCCATGCCAATCACATTAAGAGTTTTCTTATAAAATTCTCACGTAAGAAACAACATAGTCCAAGTCACTAATTTCTGTTGACCTTTCGGCACTCGGCAACCCCCATACATGGTCTTATGACTTTGCGAAAACCTGTATTTTTGGTAAACAGTCTCCCTGGCCTGGTCACTGTAACCCCCATTTGTGAGAAAGCACCCCCTTTTCCGACTTTCCACTCTAAGATTTATGGTAGGCCTTCTATAACTCTTTCTTTTGCTAAGTCCATAGCGTAAAAACCGAATTTCTTACAATTACGAGATTATATTCGAGTATGAAATCCAATCTTGGAAATACAACATTTTGCTTTTTTTTTACTACCCAGGGCTTTGAGACATTTCGAAATCGCGATCGTTGTGATTTGACTCTATTATGGATTTCTGACCACATTCTCCATAGAGGCCTCTTATATCTTCCTTATCCGAGCTCGAGTTATGGAAGAAGGAACCGAGAATGAGGTATCAATAGTAACTGGTTTTATTACGGGACAGCTCATGATGTTCATAGCGATCTATTATGCGCCTCTGCATCTAACATTGGGTAGATCTCATAAATAATTGTTCTATAGTTTTACTGTATCTTTTGTTTCATTTCTTCTAGAACAATCACAAAATCTTTTTTCATTGATGTCGCCACTGTTGTTTGAGGAGAGAAGGCGGCAAAGCGAAAGCCAGTCGAGTAGTGGAGTGGAGTGGAGTAGTAGATGAAATGAGGCAATCAATGGGGTGAGCCATGAGCGACTCAAGCTTAGGGTAGATGGAATGATGCCAAATATGAGATTTATTGCTCGACAATAGGGCCATTGCGATGGAAGCAAAGTCCTTGGCAGATCACATATTTCCTTCGGCTTGAAAATGAGACCCCACTCAAAAAGGTGTGCTAACTGAGACCAGTTACATGCTCATTTAGAAATTCCCGTAACTTATCAGAGAAGCCACCCGGGAAATTCTAAATGCGCACCATATTTACAAGTGAGCACCATCTTCCCCTCTGTTGTAAATCACTTTACGCGGTAGTAAAATGCCGTGCGCATTTAGAATTTCCCAGCCACCCTGCCACCGTCGTCCTGTAACATTTCACGATTTCCCCCCAAAAGGGTCCTTTTAGGCGCCTTTTCGTATATTATTTGAATACCCTCTCTCTCTCTCTCTCTATCTGAGCTCTAGCCATGGCGGCCCAGCAGCAGAAGCTCCAGAGAATGGCGGAGGAAAAACAAGAAGATGCCGAAGACATGCAGCATGGCCCTTTCCCCGTTGAACAGCTTCAGGTATATAGCACAAACCCTAAATCTCAACAAATCTCGTCAAGATTCATTTTTTTTCTTAATTTTTTTTTAATGCATTCTACCCATAATTGGAATCTGGGTATCCTC
Source organism: Dracaena cambodiana (assembly GCA_036321105.1). Lineage (NCBI taxonomy): Eukaryota > Viridiplantae > Streptophyta > Magnoliopsida > Asparagales > Asparagaceae > Dracaena > Dracaena cambodiana. The sequence goes on along the minus strand of JAYEPQ010000012.1, from coordinate 7,004,431 downwards.
CAATTTCCCCTTAGAGTTGGAGTTGATCCGGAGGACAGCCTAGGGTTTTAGCTTGATTTGGGCGGAATTCTTTATCAAGATTCGTTATTTATTGGATTGGTAGATTTTGTCGATCCTATGTGGAAATGGGTATATTTCATGTCCACTTCTTGTTTTGATTTAATCACTCGTTTGGTATTAAGTGGATTCAGACTTTGTCAAGATTTTGCAGATTTTATCTCCAATCTAAGAAAGTCTTTTCAAGATTGGTTCTTTCGTGATTTTTTTTTGTTCATATTAATCCTCAGTAGAAAGTGGGTATAACCCGAATTCCTCGCTTGAGAAGAGTATTCTAATAAAAGGAGTTCTGTGGATTTTGTTAGTTCAACTACAGTTCAAAAAGATTTTGCCTTTCTCAGGCTTTGATCTCTTTTTAGTTGGTATGAAGTTATGCTGTATGACGGATTGAGATTGAGATTTCAATTCTCTATTGATAAGAGATATTCGGTAGTAGGATAATTAATGGTTTATGTTTGTTTTTGCTGCAGTTAACTGTGGCTAGATATTTCTTGAACTTTCCTTTAGGCCTGCTAACTTACATTGCCATATTTTCCTACTTAGACTAGTGTTATGGGTCTCAGTATATTTCAATGGCCATGAGTACATCTTTGCTGGTATGGTTTTATCATGTTGAGAAATACGATTAAAAAGTTAAATACTGCAGTTTATTTTGTCTGTTAGTCTAAATCTTAGGACATCTGCTGTCTAAGACCTAAACTAATGGTTTATGCTTCTAGCTTCTACTGGAATTTACTTTCTGTTTATTTTACAAATTCCTTATCAAGGCATCCGGGATCGCTGCACTTGATGTAAAAAAGCTCAAGGATGCTGGTCTCTGCACTGTGGAATCTGTTGTATATTCACCAAGAAAGGATCTGCTGCAAATTAAAGGAATTAGTGAGGCAAAAGTTGACAAAATCATTGAAGCAGGCATGTTATTCCTCTTTTATAATAGCCATGATTGTTTTTTATAATAAAAATAATATTTACCTGAGGGGATGTATTTATTGTCAACGAATTTTGTTATAGAACATTAAACATACTGTTCATTTACAGCTTCAAAACTTGTTCCTTTGGGCTTTACCAGTGCTGGCCAACTTCATGCACAAAGGCTTGAAATCATCCAAATCACATCTGGATCAAGGGAGCTTGATAAGATCTTGGACGGTAAGTTCTGCTTCTTTGAATATTAGAGATAAAGAAGCTACCATATTGCAAATTACATGTTGCATTTATCAACTGAATAGGATGTTTCTGTGTGTAGGAGGGATTGAAACTGGGTCCATAACTGAACTATATGGTGAATTTCGCTCTGGGAAGACTCAGTTGTGTCACACTCTATGTGTCACTTGTCAAGTAAGAATCAGTGCTATAAAGTGTGATACCCAATGAAGAATATTATTGTGATTTGATCTTTGCCCATCATATTCATGCATAGATAGGTTTGCTAGTCTATGGTAGTGAATTAAGGTTGAACATTACGTGAATGATTGCTTGTATGTGGAGGTTTTCTTAATATTATAGTTCATGCTGGAGAATGAAGATGGAGGGGGCTCTTGCAGTCTAGTTAATGTATTGTTCAGTTTGTTGGTTTTGTTACATTTGCATTTTGTATGCTGTATTTGGAAGACCTTCCCGCTTTTGCTTACATGCAATGCCTTAGAATGTTATTCCCAATTTTGATATTTTCATGTCTCAGCTTCCATTGGATCAAGGTGGTGGTGAAGGGAAAGCTATGTATATTGATGCAGAAGGCACTTTCAGGCCACAAAGACTTCTACAGATTGCAGACAGGTGTTGATCCTGCCATTAAAGTTAATTAAATATTTTATCGTTTTGGTATACCATAGTTAATAGGAGAGTCTCTTGATGTTCACAGATTTGGACTTAATGGGGCTGATGTTTTGGAGAATGTAGCATATGCTAGAGCATATAATACTGATCATCAATCAAGGCTTTTGCTGGAAGCAGCTTCAATGATGGTTGAAGCCAGGCATGTTCATTTTGAATCATGCATAGTATTTTGTTATATCATATATAATCATTCAATTAACAGGATAATTTTTCTTCCGTTCCCATAATGAACAGAAAAATATATCATACTTTCTGCTGTCAAATTATATTGTGAGTTCCAACATCCACAACTGGATTTAGCTTTTACCGTGAAATTCTATAGTGGCACCCAAGATAATGTTCAAAATGACTAACCTAGAACACAGATCCATAAATAAATATTGCCAGTAACCTCGAGTTGTGCTAGTTTAATAAATTTGTGCATGGCCCTCTTTTTTTTGGCCAAGAACAATAAGTTGTTGGTTGAACATAGAGAAGATGCAGACTCTCCACACTTTCATGCATAATAAATGCCTTGTTGCATTGGACTGTATCAAAGGTGATGTTTGTACCCCCCAGCCAGACAAGGGTCTCTTTATTTAGTTAGCTTGAAATGTGGAAAGTTTACTCATAATGGAGAGTAAACCCATATTTGTTCTCATCGGAAGTAGATATGTTATTCATCCCAAAATATGGATAAATCAAGAGTTAAGCTATGCTAAAGAATAAAGATAATGGAAAATACTTGTAAAATATTAAGAAGGTATTTTTTGAGGAATAAAAGGAACCGTCTGAGATGGTTTGAACATGTGTAACAGAGGTCTTTATGAGCATTGGTTAGGAAAAGTGATATAACTGTAGTTTATGGAGTTAGGTTGACCAAAAGTAGGTCTAAACAATCACGGATAGAAGTAACTACAAAGAATATAAAAGTAGTGAGTTTAATTAGAAGATGGACCTTAACTAAGCTGAACGAAAGAAAAGGTTTCAAGATTTTGGATAAAGGCTGTCGATGTTGATTATGAGTCCTTAATCTTGGTACCCATTTTGTCACTCCTTTTTCCTTTGATTAGAGAACTTTGAGAATGCAGGACAGCACAGATTATGTACTAATCTAAAAGTGGAACTGGTTTATGATGATAGAATAAGATTCTTCTCCATATAAAGCTCTCAGATAAATGTGTTATTCGAAAGGAACCTCCCCCTTTCTATTTTGGTGCCGGCAGCATGGTTGAATGGGTGGTTGCATGATGAGATCTGCACACAAAATATCCTCCAGACTTGATGCAAAGCCCTTTCATACAGACCTTAACATCGGGTCATGGGGAATTAACGTTAAACTGACAATGCGACACCAAGTCATAGAATTTGTGTCCACTTCACAACAGATTTGCCAGTCCAATATAGAATGCCAACATATTTCAAAAAAATATGCATCAATGCTTCATACATAGTCATAAGAACCTTAACTGTTGCTTGACCATCAATATCTTCATTTAGGTCCTTGAGACTTCTGTTCTCTGAGTCTAAGATACCCTTTGAAATGATTTTGAACTGTCTTTTATAGGTTTGCTCTCATGATAGTGGACAGCGCTACTGCTCTTTACAGAACCGATTTTTCTGGAAGAGGAGAGTTGTCAGCAAGGCAGATGCATCTAGCAAAGTTCTTGAGGAGCCTCCAGAAGTTGGCTGATGAGGTAGTCTCTTGCCTTCAGCGGTTCATTGTGTTATTCAGTTAATCTCATATCCTATTTGGATACGCACTGCCATTCTTGACAGCCCCATTTTGAGTCAGTGCAGTTATTATTATTTTTTTTTCCTTTCTGGTTATATTTTATTTATTTCAAATGTCTATTTTTTAGTTAAACGGCGGGGTACATCCATCTACGTTCCATTAATGAGATGATAACAGAAAAGTTATAGTCTTATTTATTTAAAATGTCTTGAGCTTGATAATATTGACTGAATACTAACTAATGCTTCATTAGATGAAATAGTGTGATCGAAGACATACATCCCTTTGTTTTATATCTGTTAAATTCATTTTCATGAAATGAAATTGCTGGATGCAGTTTGGTGTTGCTGTAGTCATCACCAACCAAGTTGTTGCTCAAGTGGATGGCTCAGCAATGTTTGCTGGGCCTCAGATCAAACCTATTGGTGGGAACATCATGGCGCATGCTTCCACAACAAGGTCCTCTCTTAAAAGCATAATGCGTTCAGGATCTTTTTCATTGGGATATCTTGCCGTGCCTCCTCAGTTCTGATCTCTCCATTTGTCCCTTTGTATAGGCTTGCGCTTCGAAAGGGAAGGGCAGAGGAGCGGATTTGTAAAGTAATAAGTTCTCCATGCTTGGCAGAGGCTGAAGCACGGTTCCAAATTTCTTCTGAAGGTGTTACAGATGTGAAGGACTGACGGTTGCGACACTGTTCGTTCAAACATGACAGGCTTCGTGCCATCATCCTCTTCAACATGTGCCAATAGGTATAATCTATTACAAGTTTGTCACCTGGTTAACGCACCGGTTGCAGCTTGTTTCCCTTGTACCTTCCAGTTTGTCACATGCCTGAGCGTGTTCCTAAATATATGATGGTAGTTATCTGCTTGTTCGGTTCTAGTATCCATCCCTTTCTTCCTGTAATTTTTATATGTTTCGGTGTTTTGAAGCTACATTAAGACCAGCAGCATTTTTTTTTTTTTTTTTTTGAGTGTTATGGTTGTCAAGTGATTTTGATGAATATCCGTGGCGTTCATCTTCATGTTACTCTCTTTCAGTAATGAAAAATAGAGTTCTTGTTGGTTGTTCATGTAATGGGTGTTTTGGCACCTGAGTGTTATATATTGATTTCGAGTAAGCTTTGATGTGTAAAATCCTTAGGAACAATGTAATTTTCTTGAGATGTATAAATAGGCATATCATGAATAAAACGTCTGAAATCTATAACCACTCTCTTGAAGCTGCAACTTCTACCCCTCCAGTTTCTTTGTTGTATCCTCCTGAAACTAGATATGAAATTAAAAACCAGACTACTGAATTTTTCGTAGTTCATGATGATTCCAAGTATTCACAACTTGAATCCTGCACGAGCAATTTGTTGTTTCTGGGTGTTGGATTGCGTTTGCAGGTGAAGATACAGAAGATGAGGTCGAACTTGGGAGAGAAGATGCTGAAGAGGATGGCATTCGTGCAGCGGAGGGCTGAGGAGCGGAGAGCTGCAGCACTCAGCAAATCCTTAGAGCATCTGAACAAGTCCAAAAGATGAGAAGCCTGCACATCTCTGTTGTATCCTGTGGCTGCTTCCCTTGCAGCAACAATCTCTGAATTAAAAACGTTCTGAGTTTATTACGTTACTTGCTATGATTATGGCAACAGTTGGTTGCTCAGAGTTCTTGAGTTTGTTTCTCTGTAGCCTTTGTGAATTTGAATGAACATTGAGAAAAGATCAACTTTGCTGCCAAAAAAAAAAAAAATCACTTACAAGTCTGAATCTCTACAGATTCACTGCAAAAGCTTATAAATAGATTTCTTCCTTGGCAAAATAAGCAACAAAATCAAATTGAGACAAGGAGTAACCATTATATACATCAATAATAACACTTATACAATCATACTGAAATCTCCATCCTTGGCTCAAAAGAGAATGCAGACATGAACTTCTTGGCACTCCCATTCACAGAGCACTTGGGCAGCTCAACCCACTCATTCCCATCCAAATTGCACATCACATACCTGCTCAACTCACCGGAGTTGAGGCATAGCCGGTGCAGTTTATATCAGCGTTCTTCCTGCAGAAATCATGCGACATTGATGGTGGCATAGCCAAAACTTGCTTCCATATCCTCTCCCTCTTCAAGAACCTCCAGATTCTAAAGGCTGCTGTCTCTAGGACATCTGAATAATAGAACCACGAACATCTCCCCGTTGCATTCCACCACATCAATTGAATACTCGAAGAAGACTGGCAGGAGTCTGGGATACTCGTCATAGGTCTTTTGGACAAGATTGCAGGCCACAATGGTGCCTGATTGACTAAGGAAGTAGACAACTTCTTTGCCACCTTCTACAGCGAGTACTGAAGCGCACTGCTTCCATGGGCTTCGTTGCTTGTTGGTAGCTACAACATCACCAGCTTTGCTAAGGAAATAAACAGTCTTGTCAACTACATCACTTGATTTTGATGATTTTAAACCGATTTTTCTCAATATGAATTCATCCTCCCACTGTTTTTTCTCCGAATCAAAGATCTCGACACTGAGGTTGTGGAACTCACCCTGCACAAGCACAAATCCTGTATCGTGACAGATTCTTAGTGGAAGAGCTCATAGCAACGGAATGGAGAGTTCTGCTGTGGCCTGAAGCTGGGACTTCGCGGCAATCACCAGTGACCGGATTGCACACCCTAAACCGGCCAGCGGGTGCATGAAAACACACCAAACTGCCGGATGAAGCAACGGGGACTGATTTGTAGAATTGGGTTTGTTGCAGGAAATTGGGATGCTTGATGCTTTTCCAGTTTCCTTCACTAGTGTTAAATATGATAGAATGATCAAGTTCTTGACCAACCATAAGCAACCATGGCTCTCGAGACTGAACTCGAGAGCAAGCAAGATGGAACGTTGCTGAGGGTGCAACTCTACTCTACTCCTTGCAGACTGAACGAACACGGAAGAAGCTCGACGGAGGAAGACAGGAGAGGACCCTCTCAAGAACGTCTTGGTTCAGCTCGTCGAAAGGAAAAGGCGACGAGCTCGGATGCTAAGCTAGTTCCGGAGATTATTCTCTTTCGAGTTTTTCTGGAATTTATATTCATCTTGCTCAAGAATTGGATCTGCAAAAGGCAAAGAATTAGAACAATGCCGATGTTTACTAAGGAGTTCTTGCAGATACTAATTAAATTCATAAAAAAGATGAAGAGTGAGCTGCAGCTAAACTATTAGACAGTCAAAAATCACAACCTTTTCCTCTCTCGAGCTAAAATTAAAAACACCAACTTTACAATAGAAAGAACTAAAAGATCAAAAAGATTTTGGCTTAATCTCTTCTACTTCTCCAACAGAACTCATTAAACAATCAAGTCCAATCTTTCTAATTAAATCTCAAAACCATCTCACAACTGACATCAATTAGCAAATATGAATTATAAAAAAATGAACAAGAAAGCAGCTTGCATGTCAGAATTCTTTACTCAGCTGAACACATTAACCCATCAAAAATCACTTTTTTCAGCTTAAATTTCGTTGCCGATCAATCAAAAACAGCTCAAGTTCAAATCTTTCACATGTCCATCTCTATTCCACTAGTGAAGACAGTAACTGGGATCATAGAACAACTTATCTATATCAGCAAACCAACAGAAGCAATTAATATATTTCATTAAGTGTCATTAATGCAACACGGGGTATACTAACCCACCGTTTTATCTCAAAAACAGAAGCAATCAAAGTAAGCAAATATACGAGCACCGGAGCTGACACTAACCACCAATTGGGGAGTTTCTAAAGGAGCACACCACTTTTCCTAGTGTATTTTTTACTCAGACTTGAGCAACAAAATTTCATTTTTGTTGCTCAACAAAAAGCTTTTTCTGTTGAAAAAACCACTTGATTAGCAAATAACATAATGCTTGTTCTTCTTTTTATAAATAATTTGATTATCGTCGCTGCTAAGTAATGAGTAATTATTCCTCTTTTTTTTTTTCCCTAGAATTACAATAAGAAAAAAGAGATTTTCCATGATAGCAATTGTCATCAAATATTCAATCATTTAGTACTGTTCTTGACGTATAACATATTTTTCTGTGTGATCAATAATCCCAATAATTCATGTACATAGTTAAGTAGAGACTTGTATGTAGTCGAATAATTAGAATATCATTCATCAAATAATTTGCCGGCCAAAAAGTTCATTTATCCTGTAATTTTGTCTCCAACAACTTGCGAAAGCTAAAATGAAAAATAGTGCCAAATCCAGTGCGTCCAGTTTTTCATTAAACTGTATTAATCTAACTCTAACCTATTCTATCAGCTATTCCATGTTCTTGAGAGTCCAATTTGAAATCCCTCACAAATTGAAGAAGAACAATGCAAGGAGAGATAAGGTTTATTGGTTTCAGCAGCCTACATTTTAACTTGAAATGTGAATTTTTGTTTTTCAATTTTTGCGTTACCTAAGGCATTCAAGCTTCTTTGAGTTCTCTCCTAATCTTTTCAAATGTCAATATTTCCTTCCATCATTAGTCTTTGTAAGCACCCTCTTAGGAAAACCTGTTCGATTTAGGTCAGGAATCTCTAATTAGTTAACTTCTATTGATATTGCTTTTCTTTTTCTTCTCTGTTCTTTTCATCTTCTTAGGTTCAGGTGGGAAACAAAAAAGTTTAGTTGATGAAAAAAAATGCTATGGGGGTTCATCACTAGAGTTAAAGATATCCGAGTTAGAATTATTTTGGAATATATCAGTTATGTTTAAAAACGATGTATTCTTTAACTAAGAACCAAATGCATTGTCTCAATTGGAGTAAGCTTAAAAGTAAAGACTATTTCGAAAACTAATCAATTATGTCCCTCCATGAATTCCCTTATATAAGCCGTGGCTATCCAAAGATATGTTGCACATTGAACTCAAAACTATTTAGTTTGAAACATAATAGTATGATCATTGCATATACCCGCATTGGCCGGCTGAACTTGCACTGTAATGAGACTTTTCTATTGTAGGAAACTCGGCAAATATCAATAAATGGTTTATTATTATTGTTGTTGATTTTTTGTATGTTATAGTTTGAATATTAATTAAATTAACACTTAATCATAATAATAAAAATTAATGTTTTTATTTGAACTAAATTTAGCTCCGACAATATTAACTAGTGTTGTCAAGAGTAATTTAAATTATCCACTAATGTAAAAAAGAAGAAGAAATGAGTTGAGCGAGAACTAAAAAGCAAATAAAAAGAGAGAAGAAAAGAGAGAAGCGAGAAACAGGAGGAGAAAAAGAGAAGGTTGGAAGTTGGCAGTGTAGCACTGCACATCACTGTTGTGTTGGGGCTGACCTTTGTAAAGCAAAACAACCAAGCAAACAAAGCTAAGAGGCAGAGCAATCAGAATTCTTTACACCTTGTCCTCTCTCTCCCTCTCTCTCTCTCTCTCTCCCTCCCTCTCTCACACACACACACACACACTTGTGCATGCACAACAACAAGAAGAGGCCCTTTGACTTCACAAAAGCAAAGAAGTACTGATGCAAAAGACAGAGAGAGGATTATTTCTACTACTTCACTTGATTATTTGGTCAAGAAGATAATTAGAAATTATGTGGGACCTCTACTTCCTATGATGTGCATCCTATAATGGCATTCAAGCTTCTATGAAAGAAAAAAAAAATTATATAATATTTTTTTTAAAGAGTGAAAAACACTTGAGATAGTTTTCCTTTTAGGGGTTTTTACATATCTGTCCCTTAAATCTTTAAAAATTAGAATTTAGTCCCCCAAATCGTTATATTTATAATTTAATCCCCCAAATCCTTTAAGCTATCACAATTTAGTCTCAACCATATTTTTGGCCCAAATTTCCTGTTATACCCCTGAATTACTTCACTTTAGTTTCTCCTTTCCTCTTCTTCCTCTCTTCCTCTTCTTATTGGGTTCCCCTCTCCATTCTTCTCCTCTTTCTCTTCCCTCCCAGTTAATCCCTAAAGTGAAGTAACTCAAGGGAATCCAATAAGAAGAGGGAAGAGAGAGAGAGAGAAAAATCCAATAAGAAGAGGAAGGGAGGAGGAAGAGAGGAGATGACTAAAGTGAAGTAACTCAAGGGTATAACGGGAAATTCGGGCAAAAAATATGGTTAGGGGACTAAATTGTGGTAACCTAAAGGATTTGAGAGACTAAATTATAAATATGAAGATTTGGAGGACTAAATTCTAATTTTTAAAGATTTAAGAGACAGATATGTAAAAACCCCCTTTCTTTCATTTGTGGCTTAGGACCAGGGTCCATACAAAGGCCCAAATTGCTCGGCCCCTACGAGCTAACAAGTGGTGAAGTAACAGAGATACTTTCATATTCATATAAAGAGCTAACAAATTTTGCCCAAAAAAGGGTAAAAAGAAACAATAAATAAATAAAAGAGCTAAAAAAATTTTGTAACAGTCGAATTTCGACATAACTTATATTCTTAATATCAGATTAATCCAAAAATGAATGCGTTGTGTTTGTCTCATTTTTCTATATTTTTTTTATAATTTTATAGAAAATTTTAAAATAGTTATTTAAAATAATATTATTTTAATCACCAGTAGGTCCTGCACATATTTTGACTAGTCTCTCTTCTTTTGACTTGTAAAGATAAAGTTTTACTTTATTTGGATTAGTTTAATTTGAAATTATAACCTTAAACAACTCTAATAACCTATTATTACTAGTCATTTGTCCTATACCTATTTTGTTTTTATTTACCCATACTTTATCTTCACCATACTTATTATTTAGCCAAGTATGACAAGCCATCATCTTGTCCCTATATCTCTCCTTTATTTATTATATATGTTTCTTCCATTCCTTTCATTTATTCTCTCTCCTTCATTTTCATTCCTCTTTTTCTTTTTTTACTCCAACTCTCAAGAAGAAGAATAAAATAAGAGACAAGAAGAAAAAGAGAAGAAATTCTTTAACCTCAAAATAGGCTTATTTTCCTAACCCATCAAGGCAAGTAAAATCGCATCCACTTTCACAGTTTTTCTAAATCTAATTGTTTATGGTTAACTTAGAATCTTGATTTGTTAAAACTTAAAAAAATAATGTCTCTATACAAAAATCTCTATGATTATTGTAGAAAAATAAAAATATGATTTTTTACACTTTACTCTATATTTATGTATAAAATTTATTATTTTATTTATAATCTCTCATTCTTAAAGTACAAGTTATAAGTTAAACTATATGCTTAATTTTTAAATTATAAAAATGCTACCTTTATAAATGTTTATCATATTGGATATAAATTTGAAGTTTTCTACATAAATTCTTTGTGTACAATACAATGATTTAAAAATTATTTTCCACTTGCCATTAAAAAATATGTATATATATATATTTATTTATTTATTCATTATCATGTTTTAAAGAGAGAGTTTTATATAAGTTTTACATTAAATTTACTAAAATATTTTTTTATGCAAGCTATTACATTAGATCATGAATCCTTTATGCTAATCCATGTTCACTTTAAAAATATATACATCAATAAGATTTAATAAATTTGCTATTTTCCATACCATGAAATTATACTAGAATTTGAAAAATTCATATGTTGTTAAAGTAATCATAATAATAGTGTTAAGCCTATTTAATTTTCATTTTTACACTTTACTCCCCACTTTCTAATATGTCTTTATATGCATAATTGTATATGTGTGGTTTACATATATGATCATTATTTTCATAACACATTCTAGTATCCTATGACTATCATACTTGCCTTTACATATACATACTAGTCACTTATACAACATACATAAAATTATGCTGGATTTTCCTTATTAGTATATACACATGTCTTGATAATGCCATGAATCCTGATTTGCCTGTTAACTTGATTTTAACATGAACCACATCTTTTTTATTACTAGACATGTGTATGTAGAAATCTTGATATGATTGATTCATCATATTCCGGATTGATTTCCATATAATATAACTTGAAAGATTGGGTTATGGGAGAATTAAAGGGTGGACAAATATTGTATCGTGAAAGTTTTAGAATAGGTTGCGCAAACGAAATAGGGGTTCATTTGCTAGGACGCCCGGATGGTACTGAAGCATCATCTCTTGTTTAGTTCATATTGATGGGACGACCGATTACTCAGTATCGGTATCTACTTAAGTGCTTAGCGGCATGGCTGGTTCAGCGCCAGCATCTTGCCTGGGTTCCGGATATGCATCGGTACTTTCACGATACGAGTCTATTTCTTCACCATTTAGTTTAAAATATAAATTAAAATAAGATATTAAATTAGACTTGATATATATGTATATCTCTGCTTAATATTGTCACTTAACTATTACTATTCCATACATGCGCATATACTTTTTATATCAATTCATATTTTACTTGTTAGTGCATATTGCACACTTTCCACGATAGAAGTTTATTTCTTCACCATTCAATTCAAAATATAAAATAAAATATAATATTAAATTAGACTTGATATGCATGTATATCCCTTTTTGATATTGTTATTTAATCATTACTGTTTTCCACACATGCGCATACTTTCATATCCACACTCATATTTTACTTATTTGTTTATATTACACACTCCCTATTTCTTATTATTTTACTTGCCGGATTTGACCCTTAACTCCCCCACACGCTCAGGTACTGAATGTGAGTGAGAATCTGCCATTACATGACCCGTAATTTCTGGAGCAGACCGAGCAACAGTAAATTTCTAGACCTCCGCTTTTATATTTTTGGTTTAATATGTATCACCCCTTTGAGACTTTATTTTCAAATTTTGTATCAGTATTTTACTTATTGCTTCTTATTTTAAACATATATATCTTCTCTTTTATATGGCAGTTGACTAACTTCCAAGATTCTGGTAGATAACAAATATTCGGTTCCATTCATTTCTTCTTTTACATACTTATAGGTCTCATGCACGTCGACTTACACGTGCCCGTCAGTAACGTACTCTATTTCCATATCCTTTCGAGAAATGGGGCGTTATAGAGTGCTATCAGAACTCTAGGTTAATTTAGGATGTTTTTAGGACTACTGCCATATATAAACATGTCCAAATTTTTCTTTAATCTGAAATCTTATCTTGTGATCTTTCTATCTTGGTCTATTATTAGTTGATTTTCTAGCTTACCTTGTTCTTTTATCCATACTATATCTATCTTTTGATTTTCTATGTACATAGTCTTGTACCTCTGCTGTTCGAGTCCTATTGAGTTGACGTAGTAATTATAGAGTTTTGTTCTCAGTCAATAACAATTACAGTCATTCATTAGAACTATAGCAAGCAAATTTATGAGATACTCTATAGTTGATTTTCGACCAAAATCATATGCTTTCGTTATTATGAGTCTTTTCTATTAGCGTGGCAATAATTAATCTGCAGACAATTACTGCAGCTATTCGCAAGGATCTTAATAAGTGAGACTTATGATATTTTTTCCATCATATATCTTTGATTATTTATCCCACTAGTTTAGATAGTATGACAAGTTAGTTTTTAGTTATATTCTGATTGCAACTATTTTCTCAATAACCACATTCTTATCAATTGATTGATATTTTATTACTCAAATCAGTTAAAAATTAAATTTCGAGAACGAAATTTTTTATAAGGAGGGTAGGATGTAACAACCCAATTTCAACATAACTTACATTCTTGATATCAGATTAATTCCAAAGTGAATGCGTTTTGTTTGTCTCATTTTTCTATATTTTTTTATGATTTTCTAGAAATTTTTAAAATAGTCTCTTAAAATAATATTATTTTAATCACCGGTTAGTTTTACATATATTTTGACTAGTTTCTTTTCTTTTGACTTGTAAAGATGAAGTTTGAGTTTATTTGGATTAGTTTAATTAGAAATTATAACCTTAAACAACTCTAATAACCTATTATTACTAGTCATTTGTCATATGCCTATTTTGTCTTTATTTACACATACTTTACCTTCACCATACTTATCATTTAGCCAAGCATGACAAGCCATCAACTTGTCCCTATATCTCTCATTTATTTATTATATATTTTTCTTTCATTCCTTTCATTTATTCTCTCTCCTTCATTTTCATTCCTCTCGTTTTTTTTTTACAACTTTCAAAAAGAAGAATAAGAAAAGAGAAGAAGAAGAAAAGGAGAAAAACTTTTTTAGTCTCAAAATAGGCTTATTTTTCTAACCCATCAAGGTAAGTAAGATCACATCCACTCTCATATTTTTTCTAACTCTAATTGTTTATGGTTAACTTAGAATATTGATTTGTTAAAACTTAAAAAGATAATATCCCTATACAAAAATCTCTATGATTATTGTTGAAAAATAAAAATATGATTTTTACACTTTACTCTATATTTATGTATCAAATTTATTATTTTATTTATAATCTCTCCTTCTTAAACTACAAGTTGTAAAGTTAAACTATATACTTAATTTTTAAATTATAAAAATGCTACCTTTATGAATGCTCATCATATTGGATATAAATTTGAAGTTGTCTACATATGTTCTTTGTGTACAATACAATGATTTAAAAATCATTTTCCACTTGCCATTAGAAAATATGTATATATATATTTATTTATTTATTCATTATCATGTTTTAAAGAGAGAGTTTTATATAAGTTTTACATTAAATTTACTAAAATATTTCTTCTATGTAAGCTATTACATTAGATCATGATTCCTTTATACTAATCCATGTTCACTTTAAAAATATATACATCAATAAGGTTTAATAAATTTGCTACTTTTCATACCATGAAATTATACTAGAATTTGAAAAATTCATATATTGTTAAAATAATTATTATAATAGTGTTAAGCCTATTTAATTTTTATTTTTACACTTTAGTACTCACTTTCTAATATGTCTTTATATGCATAATTGTATATGTGTGGTTTATATACATGATCATTATTTCCATAACATATTCTAGTATTCTATGACTATCATGCTTACTTTGACATATATATACTAGTCACTTGTATAACATACATGAAATTATGCTGGATTTTCCTTATTAGTACATACACATGTCTTGATAATGCCATGGATCTTGACTTGTCTGTTAACTTGATTTGTACATGAACCACATCTTACTTATTACTAAACATGTGTATACAGAAATTTTGACATGATTGGTTCATCATATTCCGGATTGATTTCCATATAATATAACTTGAAACTTTGGGTTATGGGAGAACTAAATGGTAGACAAATATTGTATCGTGAAAGATTTAGGATAGGTGCTGAGTCCGGATGGTACTGAGCTATCATCTCTTGTTTAGTTCATGTTGATGGGACGACCGATTATTTAGTATCGGTATCTGCTTGAGTAGTTAGCGGCACGGCTGGTTCAGCGCTAGCATCTTGGCTGGGTCACGGATATGCATGGGTACTTTCATGATACGAGTCTATTTCTTCACATTTAGTTCAAAATATAAACTAAAATAAAATATTAATTTATACTTGATATGCATATATATCCCTACTTGATATTGCTACTTAATCATTACTATTTCTTATACATGTGCATATGCTTTTTACATTAATTCATATTTTACTTGTTAGTGCACACTGCACACTCTCTACGATACAAGTTTATTTTTTCACCATTTAGTTCAAAATATAAACTAAAATAAGATATTAATTTAGACTTGCTATACATGTATATCCCTGCTTAATATTGTTACTTAATCATTACTATTTCTCATACATGTGCATATGCTTTTTACATTAGTTAATATTTTACTTGTTAGTGCATATTACACACTCACTACGATACAAATCTATTTCTTCACCATTCAGTTCAAAATATAAAATAAAATATAATATTAAGTTAGACTTGATATGCATGTATATCCCTACTTGATATTGTTACTTAATTATTACTGTTTTCTACACATACACTTACTTTCATATCCACACTCATATTTTACCTATTTGTTTATATTACACACTCTCTATTTCTTATTGTTTTACTTGCCGGGTTTGGTCCTGAGCTCCCCCACACGCTCATATACTGAAGATGTGAGCGAGAATCTGCCATTACACGATCCGTACTTTTTGGAACAGGCCGAGCAGCAGTAGATTTCTAGGCCTCCGTTTTTATATTTTTACTTTGTTATGTATCACCCATTTGAGACTTTATTTCTAACTTTTGTATTAGTATTGTACTTATTATTTCTTATCTTAAAACATGTATATCTTCTATTTTATATGACAATAGACTAACTTCTAAGATCCTGCTAGATGACTAGTATTCAGTTCCATTCATTTATTCTTTTACATACTTATAGGTCTCGTGCACGTCGACTTACATGTGCCCGTCGGTAACGCATTTCATTTCCTTATCCTTCTGAGAAATGGGGCATTACAATTTTGCAATACAAAAAAAAGAGATTAGTTAGATTTCACAATTAAATGTGTGTCCAGTAAGATTTGAACATGGGTCATGGGTTGCTTTGATACTCTATAGAATTTGAAAATTCGAGAGTATTTCATTAGATTCAGAATGAATATATGAATAATATATTGACATCCACGAGGATATAATCACATAACAGTTTAGTTACAACAAATCAGTTAAATTCTCAAGAACTCAAACTGATAATATCCTAATAACTAATATTCTAACCACTCATAATATCTAGATAGGAGGTAATATGAATGTTGAATGAAAAACAAATTGCTCATATTGATGGGGCAGCAAAACAAAGAAACTGCACCGCTCACTTGACGATGCACAATTTAAATAACTTGCACCATGAGATAATCACACGCAAAGAACAATGATCGACATACGTGCAGATTGCAGAAGTTAAAAAAGAACTATATAGATCTCAAAAAAGGTTATCATGCTAGAAGGGGCCGAAAGTCGAGAATCATTTCTAACAGTGTAGCAGGCTGTTCTGAGTCATGTTACAGGTGTTTGACACCGAAGACCAGCAGATTGAGAAGAGGAAAGCTATTTGTGGGGGGATGATGAAGGTCTTAGACTCACTTAGCAAACATCAGATACTATGAATGACCACAGGTAACTAATGCAGTGAAGATAAAGCAATCAAACAATGAAGTACACAGCTTGACTTCTCACAGAGAGATCAAGATACCTGATATCCAACGAGGAAGAAAGCTCCAGGAAGTGGAAGATGGCGATAATCACCACGCCAAGGGTGTAGTTTAGATGGTTGGTAGCTATGTGCTGATGAATTAGGTTGTGCTGCAAGAAAAGGCAATAGAGAGCTTAGAAGTGAGCAAAAGTAAAGAAAATGTAAGTGTTTTTCTTTCTTGTATATAAAGGACTAGTTCCCTCACTTCATAAATATTGAACAGCTTGTAAATACAGGTTAAAAAATGTAATAAAATAAAATAAAATCAATTTACCAGTAACAGATTGAGAACCTCATGAGAATAAAGAGCAAAGAAAAGGAGAAAATTCGTGGGAGTTGCTACCCATCTGATTAACCCTTCTGCTTGACATCACCAACACTTTGTCAGATCAATGAAGAGCTCAGATTTTGATTATCAGCAGTATCAATAGACAATGTAGAGGAATGAAACAAAAACTTGAAACTGTATTTATACATAAATTTGATGAAGTTAGACTACTTTAAATTAATTCAACTGGTAGAGCTTTAGCTGAAGGTACAGTTCACAGAGATTTTCAACTAGTATATCCAAGTCCACTGATAAAGTCAAGTTCATGAAAGGACGCTTAAAACCGCTGCAAATTATTGCAGGGGTACCTAGGAAAACTTCTGCATGGCATGTCTCAGTGGAGAAAATAGTCCACACACACAACTTGAAAGAAGACATAATTTGCAATTCCTTAAGCAACCAGCCAAAACATCTAATTTTGACTATATATTTGTGCCAGATACGTACATGAGTTTGATCTACTCATATATTATTCCCCAAAAATGTCATCCAGAGCAAATATGACCATTCTCCATACTACGAATGGTACTCATCCAAGCGCCCCACTATAGATAAGTGACAATAAAAACATTCTCCAACTATTACATTGCTTGCATTAGCAAAAGTAACAGACTAGTATAACAGACCTCTCGCCATATCTCCATATTACCCTCAAAAGAAGAGTTTGCAACATTACTAAATGCTTTGAAAGTGAAACAAAACCATATACAGAACGATAATAGTAAATCCATCCCCGCATATGTTACAAATGGTACAAAAGGAAGAGAAATGAACACGGTGAAAAGGCAGGAAAATCACAAAAAGGTACATAATAATTTTTTCTAAGACTAGAAAAATAACCAACCACATATTGCACAAGGTTCTAAATATCGAATATCGGGTAAGTATCAAATGGGAGGTTTTCATATCACAGCGGGATATCGGGGGCATATTGGTAATATGAGCCAATATCGAGATTTTATACCGTATTATTACGATATGAAAGCCCGATATTTCACACCGATATGAGACACATCGGGTATGTATTGGATGGAAGGTTTTCATACCGATATGAGACGTATTAGTACGATATTATCAGATGATATATTATTCATAGAGGCCGATATTTAGAACAAATAATATAAATTATAGAATCCAGAGTTAGATCAGGTTTATCATAGTTACTTGGCTCCTTAATAGTATGGAAGAGAAAGTAAGGAAAAAAAACAAATACAAATATACAAACAAGGACAAAACAAATACAAATATAGAAATATTCATATGCCCATATTCGATCTGTTTATACCCCTACCAAAAGGTGACTATACAAATAAGGACAAAACAAATACAAATATAGAAATATTCAAATGCGATCCATATTCAATCTGTTTATACCCCTACCAAAAGGTGACTCCCTATTGTGGAGAGCTATTGAGAGAACTATGCTTAATTTGTCGATTTTGGGCTCAGAATCGATTGTCAATCACATCCGTCAACAGCTGTTATCATCATCCTTTTTCTCTTTCTATTTTTCTTGGATATCATCATCTAAAGTTGAAAGAGTTTTTTTTTTTTTTTTTCCCTTTCTAGAAAACAAATGTCTGTTCATTCTTCTACGTTTATAAATTGAGCAATTTTCTCTTGGTCCCTTGAATGTGGCCTTGGACAAGAATCCATATAGAGGACCAAGTTACCCAGTCAACATGTGCAAATAAGTGGAACAAGATATGACACAAAGACCTAATTGAGTTTTACAACAAAAAGTGTGATTATGATTTATTTCTTTTGCAGTATGCATGCAATAAACCTAAAACTTTAAAGTTATCCAAAATGGTGGCTAGCAATGTCAGACATATAGGAAAGCACTGGCATAATGAAATCATATACACTTCTAATTAGGAGATAAACTAAATTATCAAAAAATAACAAAAAAAATTGAACCACAATGACAAGCTCAAAATAAATAATAATTATGTACAGGGCCAATACCTCTCCAAATTATGCTTACCGAGCTATGTCTTAAAACTGAGTTTTCCCCAAAGGCTTAGTCAACTGTCATTAGCAATGGAGAATCCACAGCATAATTTCCTACCACCTTCTCCAGCTATAAATTTCTATTCCACAAACTTCAGGGGCAAACAGAAGCTATTCACCAAAATTTAACATTCCATAAAAAATTGATCCAATACTGTCGGAAACTCTTCTCCAAATTCTGTCATTCCATTAGAAAGACAGGCTGGAGACTGATCAGAGTTTTCATGCTTCCAGATATCCATATACAAATAAAAAGAGGACCAACACTATACTTGGATAACAAGGTCCGTGTTCTTTTTCTGCTACAAACTCAGTTCTCATAAATTTAGAGTCCATAGAAATTGGTACTGAATCCTGTCACAGGTGTCTGAAGTCAAGGACATAGTTACTCAGACGATAAAGGACCTGTCGGGGAATGGTGAAGACCCTAGACTCATTCAGCAACAATCACATAATTTAATCATCAAAGGTAATTAACAAAACAAAGATAAAGCATCCAATGGATGGAAATATATAGCTTGACCTGTTTCTTTTTCTTCTCTTTTGCATGGCCATAGAGAGCTCATCATACCTGAGGAAGAAGGTTTCAGTTCATGGAAGATGGCAATAATCTGCGCGAAGGGTGTTGCTTAGATAACTACAGACGATCTTCTGATGAACTAGCTAGTGCTACAAGCAAAGGAAAAAGAAGTAATCATAGTGAAGAATCTCTAAATACAAGACAAGTTCTTTCACTCTCTAAATATTGAAGTAATCTTAAGCATATTCCAGTTTCAGACAATAAACAAATTTGCATCATCGTGTCAAAAATTCTTCCACAGCTATATTGCATATTACGAATCCACCTGACTCCAATTGCTTGTAAACACAGAAAAACAATTTACAGGCAATAAACAAAGAAACTTGATAGATATTGAAATAAATAGCATTATGCAGACGTCCTTATAAGCTCTAATTCTTTACATCGCAAACATTTATATCTAAACAGGACAGACAAAAATCTGATTGTTTGCTCTTTTCCTTCTTGGGGAGATGATCATCCAATATACTGAAGCCTGATTTGAATCAAACAGTAGACATTTAAATACAGAAACTACAAAAAATGAAACTACAGTTCATGTATGCTAATTGCTAAATTGCAGACAAATATACAATTCATGAGATATCTTGTATAGTTTTTACCTCAAAGCTTCATTTAAATATTCAGAAAATTGCATTCAATATGATCTTGACTCCTCAAATTATTTCCCCCATATAACTGATAAGTCTCGAAATAACTTCAGCTGAAATAACCCTGAAAAATGCTTTAGCAGAACGTATGGTAACACACACACACACACACACACACACACATATATATATATATATGGATTACTATAGGTGAGTTGCCAGCTCAGGAAAAATTACATGAGCTAGCGATAAAAATATAGTGATCCAACAATTTTTTTTAGAATTAGTATCTCTATATCGTTAACTTCTTTCAGATCAAATTTCATAAATTTTGGAGTTCATTTACCTTTTCATTAAGTAGATAAAAAATGTTTTATTCATTGAAAACCGTTAATTTTGTGTTAACTTGATGGAGGACCAAATCAAAACTAAAACCCAAGAAATTGGGTATGAGTGAACCCCAGGGGTCGAAATCATAATCCAAAAGATTTTTTTAAAAAATGATTATTGGAGATAGTGAAAATAAACTGCAGCTAAGATAACTTGCCTAAGCTGTCAGCTCATTTCCATTTTTCTCATATATATATATATATATATATATATATATATATATATATATATATTCACCTAGAATATCCAAGCATATTAGGTTCATGAAAGGAGTTTTAAACTGTATACAAATTAATAACTATATAATCTCCCCAATAACTATATACCATTATTGCCCATCTTACTTACTTCTGATGATACCGTTGTTCTTAGTTTAGGCACAGATCAATTTCATCTGCAAGTATGCCAAGAGATGACTAATAAACTATTCTCCACTGTAAGATGACATTACCACAAACAACCCACTCGTCAAATAACTCCCAGAGTCTCTTCAAATGACCTGCATCACATCCACTCCTGTGCCCTCCTTTAACAGAAATAAAAACACAACATCGCTAAATGCAACTATCTACATCCCTTTAGAAATTGAAATAAAACATACAAGAATCAAGTCAGTAGCTCAAGTCAAGCATATGTGTGAATGGTATAGAAAGAAATGGAAGAAAAATGATATCATGAAAGGGTAAATGATACAAATTTCTAAATTATAAACAAAATCTATCAATCGCATATTGCAAATAGGAAAAGGAAGAAAATAAAAATTATAGAATTGAGAGTTATACCGGGTTAATATCATTTCTACATCAGATAAACCAGCATATTAATACAGCATGAAGAATGTTGTCCTTGTTATTTAGTCACCATTCATGTTGTACAAATACAAATCACTATGAGAGGGCAGGCAAGAAGGCAGAAGAGATTCATACTAATGAAAGATGAAATTATCACATCAACAAAGTGCAACCAGAAGGCCACATCGTTCTTCAGTTCTTCACTACAGTATGCAATTTGCACAAGTCTAACATCATCTTTCATTGAGGTTATACAATATTCAAGTTTCCTTATATCTCCTTCTGAAAGAAAAAGTCGATTACAATTAGATTTGTTATTGAACTTCAACACCAAAAAGAAAAAAAATGAAAAGAAAAGGTTAACAGAAGGTTTTTCAGACAAATATTTTATTAAAAATCACTAATAGTCTACTAGAAAAGAAAGACCAGCGTATTGATGACTTTCTTGTGCTTAACATTACAGTCAACCTTCTCATCTTAATCAAGCAATAACATAAATACGAAGAGGTAATAAAAAAGGAAAAGCAATTTAATAAGAAAAATCTACCAAGAAATTATGTGCACACAGATATGTTGGTGTCGTGTTAGAATATAGACACAAGCCCGAGGGAGGGGAGTGAGGAATAAGATTTCTATCAAATTTTAACTTAGTTAATGAATTAACATAGTTAACATAGTTATTATACAGTGGAATAAAATAAATATCCACATATATCAAACACAAGCAGAACATACAAAATTTTTATAATGGTTCAGAAAATTCTCAACATCCACTTTCCTCCCGACAGAGGGACTTTCACTACTAGTCAAGAAAATCCTAAATTACAACCGATTCCTAGTCTACCCAACTAGTCGTCTACAACAAACTATTCCAATACTAAGAGTAACCCTAGCACTGCACCAGTATTACTCAATTTTTTCCAGCTTGAGTATACTGTACAAACCCCAATCATTGTAAACACCTCAATTGACACATGCTTGAGTGGACCTTAAATCAATCACACATATTATAAAAATAAGGCTTGAGACTTACACCGGAAATATCAATTAGATACAAGTTAAAGAGATCTTATAACTCTTGTACATGTCTTAGAAAAATAAGAATTAGTACTTGATGAAGAAGTTGATGAGATTGAATTCAAACTATGAAACATTCCTCAAAAATCAGGACACCGATGGGCTCTCTGGTGACTTTATTGCTAACAGAGTTCTGTTTATATTATTAACTTGAGCCACTGGTGCCTTGAGTGCTAATGACGTTCTGTCTGGATCGGTGGGCTGACCACAAGTGGAGTCCCACTGGTGAAACCACAGGTGGGCCTGTGTTTTCCCAGCAAATCAATCTTTCTCCTTATTGATACGACGATATTTTCTCTATCCGAACTCTTTTGGGGCTGAACTTTCCACCATTATATGGATCATTCCGAGCTATTAAATTTTGTAGTTGACTTTATCATGAGATTTTAGTTGTAGCTCCATTAAAACAACCATATCGATTGTATTTGTCATTCGATTGCCGTCTCACTTGATTTGCTTACATATCCACCTAATCTGCATGCACTCCACCAGACATAACATACTAGAGATAGAGTTATTATTCATCAAACCAAGAGTTATATATGGATATACACCCAATAGGATATCATTAGAGACAATTTTGTCTTTAATAAATAATACACAAATGCATGAATGACACTATAAAAAATGAATATTTTAAGGAAACAAACAAGAATTCACTGTGCATCACTATAACTGGCCTCAAACTTCATATCCAATAATAATACGTAGAAAGCGAAAGACTAAAATATGACTGCTATGCACAGCATTGAAAAAAAAAAAACCAACAAAAAAATGGAAAAAGGAAAAAAAAAAAATGAGAAACCCGATAAAATGTGGGCCCTTTCACTACTTACACCATCAGTATACAATCGGAGCATCTCATGATTCAAATGAGGCATCCTTCTGGTTATCTTCATTTAAATCTGGATGCTGCAAACTGTTGGGAATAGCAGTGGGAGCTGACCACTGATCTGGAACCACAAGAAAATATCCAGCCATGGCCTTCCTGAAACGTTTCTTGTACTGTTTGGGTGAAATCACAGTAGGAGCAACATTTTTTGGCCCACCCAAAATGCCCGAGGCCTTCACCCAGGTCTCCAGGTGCTTGTCCCATGTATACTGCCTCATGAAATCAATGATTCCCAGAACTAATTCGTGCTTTACTTCATCAATTCCCACAAGTAAAGAATAATCCATTACATCAACTGACTGGAGATGTAAAAGCGAGCATATCAGAAAACAAATACATGTAATAACAACATTCTTTTAGCAAGGAAACATTTGATCAATGTAAAAGGTAAGGGAACATCTATAAGGAAAGTGTTACTTGAGTTTCAGAAACAAAAAGGATAAAAACACCAGTGTAAAGAAAGGACATAAAGTAATAAAAAGAATGAAAAATTCAAAGAAAATTCAAGAATGCCCATTACTGGACCTCTTATATTATTAGAGCACATCTAGAAAGTAATAGGGAAGGGTATTATTCCTTCTAACTTGAAGTTTAAATCAAGAGGTGCTAGGAATAAGCAACTGAGAGCTAAGCTAGAATGGAGTTGATTCACAAATGTAAGGCAGTTGGCGAGACAATTTTAACAATGAAGCACAGGGAAAAGAGCAACAAATCTGCATAAACATCCTAATGTACTATCCATTAGGAAAAACGAATTAGAAGAAAGGAGATTCTGTAAAAAATAGATTATGAAGATACACACATGCCAGTATTTCTAGGAGATCCCTTCTTCAAGGGAGCTCTCACAAACTAAGGAAATATTCAGGGATAACATATTAATTTGATAAAATAAATCTAGAAGAATGAGGAATCCACTTGATTCTATATATAAAGGATTGCTGATAATGCAAGTTAGGTAGGTAGGCACAAGCTTCAAATTTGTTCCCAAGGAATAATAGCACATGTGCATATGCATGCACACAAATACAGGAGTAGCTTTAAGATTGGATGACTATCTTAGTATTCCCACCTAGTAAAGCACCTGGTTTGTGTACATGCAAATCTAAGTTTATTTGTCCAATTCTATTGCAAAATTTCTAAAGCTATGTTACACAGATATGGGTAAGTATCAGATATGATACGATACGTATATGCAGATACAAAAAATTTCAATAATGCACGGACATGAATTCATTATCGGTACATTAAATTTTAAACATAAATTTGCGTATGTAGAAAGAAAATAATAACTTCTAAATATTCTTAATATATAATTAACTGTAGTCTACAATAAAGGAATTTGGTTTAGTGATCAAAAGATTTGGTTCAAACTAAACAGGTCTTAGGTTCGAATCCTAGAATAAATAAGTTTTTTTTTATCCAAATTAGTTAGATTAGCGGGTTGGGACCCCCTCATATTGACCCAGATTCACATGCAAGGTCTAAATTTGACCTAGATTTGTAGATTATGAGGCTTGGACCCACTTACTAGACCAGATTACTCAACCAGATTCGCATGCAATAGTTGGATTCAACCTCAATTCATGCGCGCGGGATGAGCCTGATGCAAATCAGGCTCGAATCCGCATGTACCCAAAGGGGCCAAATCTGATAATGAATCCGACATATCACCGGACTCAGGTACACTGCCCTAGAGGACGTACTGGTGCAACATAGAAAGGCATGTAATTCATGAAGGACACACAAAAATGGATCATCCATTCAGATAACCTAACTCCTTTAAAATGCACTGATTATCTTATACAGATAAATCAATCAGGTTGCTAAATATGAAAAAAATGGATTATTCAACTGCATTGCAAACTATGCAATTTGGTGGTGGGAATAAGTAGTTTCCCTCAGAGTATTGAATTGGTTAATTCAGGAAATTCTGAAAGCACATATTGTCCACGCAAACTCAATACTAGGACATTCAGATTGAAAATTGATTCTGTTTCAGTTGATCAATATCATTCACAATGCCTAAAACACCAAACTAAGATGAAAGTTAAGTTTTCTTGACTATGTATCAAGTAGAACAAAATGTGTTCGTGTGTGTGAAAAATAAAAAGAATTCCACATTTTGTTTTATACCCACCGCAAGAAAAGCAGTATCATTCCATACAGCTCTCTCCAATAGTCGCTTTGCTTTGTTTCCCACAAAAATTGGAGATGTAGCCTCGAGCAAGTTCTGATCAAGAAGGACCTTGTTGTTACAGTCTGTAACATACCGTGACCTTAAAGACCCTTTGAGATCATACAACCTCGTTACATTCCGTTCAAACAAAAGATTCTCCATAACCAGTACATCCATCTTCAAGTCTCTGCCACCCTTCAGGTGCTTAGAAGTAACCTGCAATACATACAAACAAGGAAGAGTTTATTCTTAAAAATAACAAAAATATGCATATAACCACTGAATAACATCATAATAACTGTTTGAGAACTAATCTAGGCAAATAAACCTGCCAGGCTTTGACAAAAGAAAAAACACAGCTACATTACTTCTGACCAGCAACCTATCAACTTTCAATAAATGCCTATAGGCAAGGAAGTCAATGAAAATCAATCTAGATTTCGCTATCCCCAAGTGAACCAGTAGATTCTATGGTGATTCAGCTCTTGACATTCATAATGAAGTTGAAGGCACTCCAAGAACATGTTGGAACATGCATATATCAACCAAAAAAAGAATAGAAGGAGAAGGCGAAGAATCCATGACGAATGATCAAAGGCACACAGCATCAGCGAGAGTAAGCCAACTCAGTCACCATTAAGAAACAGAGTTATATCCTACCTCCACCTTTAGGAGGTAGGTTCAGTTTGTATAACTCCAGTCATCTCTAACTCTATAGTTGAGATAACTCAAAACTATTGTTGGTTTCAAAACTTCACTTCTATTTTAATTTCATAACTCTATGTTTATCCAATACAAACACTCCATATATTGGAGTTAAGAACATTAGAGTTAGATCCTTGCAAAGCAAAATTTGCATAATGTATACCATCACTTCAAATCTACCTCCGCGCCATCCCTGAACAGGTCTACAATAGACAAACAGAACTCGATACTCTGGGATGTTGTTTCAGCAATTGGGAGCTCTTCATGTGATTCTCGGTCGGCTCACTTTGGAGTTCTGCTGTTAGAAGACTAATAGGATGACTGAGACCAATTGGCCATTCTTAAAAGGCTGTTTTCACGCTCATTGCATGCTGAAAAATATCAACCCTTTAAAAGTAACGATGGAGGATTATGCTAAACTATGGTTAGGTTTCAATACACTATAAATATAGTTTGATAGCAATGGCTGTGACTTGGCTAAGGGGAAAACAATGTTACTGAGACAGGGCATGGGAAAATGAGAGAAATTTAATACTCTTGAAACCAAAGGAATTTGTAATATCTCTTGGGACCCATTCAATGATTACACTCTTAATACTCTTTGGCGTTGAACCATGTAAATCCTCTGTGTTGTTATCTTTGTATTAATTTCTTTTTCATTCAGTATCTTTGAATCTCTAGATGGGCTCTTGAATTTGTCAGTCATGGTGTGCAAAAGTCTTTTGCTGAAATCATACTCTATTAAAAGCATTAGTTGCTGATCCTAACAAGTGGTATCAGAGGACAGTCAGCAATCAATCAAGATGTCAAGGGTTGTAATACATAACAAGCAGTACACCTGACATTGCTAATTCCAATATCATAAATATCAGCCAAAACCGATTCCAAGATTTTAAACCTTGGTTAAATAGTTTTCATTGACAATAACATTTTTATATATGGAGGCAGAAGATTGGACTTTAGAAGTTCTTTCGTTTCCCGAAAGGAAAAGTTCAACTTGCATCAAAGGAAGAGTGGTAAAGATAGCACATGGCTCCATTTGCACGGTTTTGGCAAAACGACAATACAAAAGGTAAAAATTGAATCCTTGGGTCTGCTACAAAAAAACTATTTATCCTAGAATGTTAGAATCTATTATGAGGATGCTCGACTCTGAAAGATGCAAGATCCAGATACACGGGGGGCCTTGCTTCTATATTTCTTTTCCCTTTTCATTTTTCTCCATTCGTTTTTTCACTTTTTTCACTTCTTCTCAATTTTCTCCCACCTTCTCTTCCATACCCCTGAGCTTTAGCATGTTCCATCTGATTCATTTATCTTCTTCTTTTATACCATTCTTCCTAGTGTTATTTGTGAAATGCGTTAGTAGTGCAAGGATGAAGTACACTATTTTGAGTGGTTAACAGTGCAAAGGTGGTAGGATACATGAAATAGGTAATTTGATTCGTGAAGCATTAGCTTGGATCAAATACAATAAATACCCTAAAGTTTCGCCTTCTTTACACTTAAATACACAAAATTCTATGCGTAAAAACCTTTAAAAAATTATTTTACACTAAGGAGAAGCAGGCATGAGGAAGTGGTGAAGTTAAAATGGGTTCACTTTTATTAGACTTGTAAAGTTAAGGATTGCAATATTATATTATAACTAAAGCCTGGTAAGGTAACAGGAAGAAGGAGAAAATAGAAAGATAATGAAGAGAAAAAAAAATGAAAGTAGGATAAATAGAGGAGTTAGTTCAACTGTGTAGGACTAAAGTTTAGAAAAAAAAGATGAAGTTAGAGAAAAAGAGGAAGATAAAGGGTATGCGTCTAATTGAAGGGCAAAATCGTCCAAGGGTTATGCGTCTAATTTAAGGACAAAAATGTTAAAGGGCAAACTATGTAAAGTGGCTGAGAGGAATAGTAGCACTGAGCTATTTAAGTGTAAAGTAGGTAAAATTTGGGGTACTTATGTAATTTAGCTCTCCAAAATTATCAATGTATTAATTGTGTTGTGTGCACAAACAAGACATGCCGATACATTTCAGGGCACGTAAGGATTGTGATAATAGAAAGCTTTTATCTTTTAATGTAGTCAATTTAACACAGCCTTCGCACAGAAACCTTAGCTATGACAGTTAAAGCTTGCAGTTATGCTGCAGGAGCTTTTATCTTTTAATGTAGTCAACTTAACACAGCCTTCGCACAGAAACCTTAGCTATGACAGTTAAAGCTTGCAGTTATGCTGCAGGAGGATGGTTGTGCCGACACAGATATGACAGACTGACATGCAACAAATTCTTACAAAATAAACAAAATACAATTGTCCATAACAGGTAATATGCAACATGACTTCATAATAGTGAGTGTGTATGCTACATAGGCTCACAGCTACTCTAGCATACCCTGTGAGACCAGAATAAGTTCAGCAATCAGCCCCTGATGTAACAGGATCTTTAACTGCAGCCTCTTGCCTAAATCCTAGTATGTTTTTCAAAATAATTTCGATATATTACATTCAATTTTATAGAAAGTTTATCATCAAGAGCCCTAATGTATTAACCACTGCAGGAAACTATAAGGTCTAAGACTACATTTCAAAAGCTAAAATTGAATGGCAATGTCTGAGTACCTGGGTCATCTAAGACCAGTTTCAATTTCAGGTCCATATCATCACTCTTGTTTATAGAATTTTACGGTTCCTATCATAGACCAGATCCAAGTAAATCATTTTGCTCGGATATTTCATCGGCAATAAATACACTCATCAATTATAAATGTATCACGCTTAATGCTATCTCCAAGATTTCTTATCTCCTTCAGTTTATGTTTCTCACCTCTGCACATTCACCGAAATTGTATCAGCCAAGGTTTGAATGGCCAAGACTGATTTGTATTACAAATATTGTGTCAGATTTCGGGGTATCTAGTATGATATAGACCCCATCTATAATTGACATTGCCAATATTGCTTACAAGTTTCCCACATTACTGATAATCATAAGATACACCAGGTGACATTATAAACCATGGACCAACAGTGTATTGATTCTGAGATTTTAAACCTTGGTTTAAGCTTATCTCAGCTAAGCACTTCAAGTACTAAAGTGTGCAGCCTAATGGATAATATTACCATCTGAAAGAGAATCTCAAATGCCCAAATGGAATGTCCCCATCACAGCTCCTTAAAAATCAACACTATCTCATCTGTCCCATCCTGATGTACTAATAACCACTGAATCTAGCTCTACAGCCTTCTGTGAAGTATAACAGCCAACACAACCATAAAGCAATACTGCCAAAAACATATTTTGCACAGAGTATGCAATATGCATAACATCTTTTCTTCTGCCAAAAGAGAAGAGATGAAGTAAATTTACAAGAGATAGCATATACAAATAGCATATGCTAAACGCACATATATTGTAATACCATATTTTGCATTCAATATGTCTATATATTTAGCCCATAACCTGGACGGGAAATCCTGGATAATTAAATCAGTAGGGATGGAAAAGATAACTAGATAATTTTAGGAGAAACATATAATAAACGATTAATTCATAAGAAATGTAAAATTACCTACCTGATAGATACCCAGAATCTTTGCCAAGCATGTAGGACTTCCCGTGCCAATTGACTCGTAGAGATATTTAAAATACTCCGGAGCAAATTTAATAAATGACTCAAGCTCAGTTTTTGTGACTTGTTTTATTATAAACCTATCATCCAAAGATTTCGCAAAAAAAACATTGCTCTTGCCACCCTGTGCTCCCCATTTCTTACAGCGACTGAGTGATCTTATAAAATCAAGCTCAGAAGGACAACAAATTCTCCTCAAAGTGTCAAAATGTTTTGCATAATAACAAGTAACAGCATATCTGACCTTCCCAATAGGTCCATCATCACAAAAAGAAACTCTAGCATGCAATTGCTTCGTAGATGCAAGAGGATCCAAAACCAGGGAGCTTCTGCCTGCAGCTAAGGACAAATTGCCATCTTCACTTGATCCAAAACTTTTAGATGATTCATAGGCCATTTCTTCAGTGGATTGATACAGGAAAGAATTTCCCAAGTCACTGGAGGGCAACGAAACTGAGCTGTCAATATTATCTCTTATTCTTTCCCGCTCATCTGAAACCTGGATATGGTAATCAGGCGAGACAAGTGCATAAGAAATGATGCTGGTAGGTTCATCATCATAAATAGGGATGACAGTATCATTTACTCCAATTGGAAGAAGAAGCCTTGCCCCACCCTGACGCTCTAACTCCGTGAACAATGACACGTAGACAGGACTGTAGTCACATAAAGCACAAAATCGTGGAGCAATTCCCATATTCTTGTTCATAGAACGATAAACATGGAGGAAAGGCATTCCTATCCAGCTTGGGAAATCCTCTATGCTATCACCTAACTTGGCAAGCAAAGCAGATGCAAAGGATTGTGTCACCTCATTACCACTACGTTCTTCTGAATCCTCTGAAACTGACATGGCAGCTGCTGCTTCAAATGAAGCAGAATCCGAGATGCTTGCATCAGCAAGCATAGGGGCATTTTCTTCACCAATCCACTTTGCATCAAATGTTTCCGACAAATTTGCCAGAATTGGAACCTGTCCATCTGAGAGGGTTCTACGGGCAACAAGGCCATATTCCAGAGGTTCCAATTGATCATTTGCGCTTGTACATGTACAATGAAGGATGCTGCTTTGCTTCCCCTGAAAAGAGTCCAGGTTAATATCAACTTTTTGCTGGTCATACTGTCCCTCCTGAATGCCAACTGCAAGAATGTTCCCGTTGAGTGGCTCATCATTTCCTGGATCTGACAAAAGCGTATCACTAGTAAAGCTTACTTGAGACTTGGGGGCTACATTCAAGTCTGCTAGTTTCTCACTAGTGCCGGGCTTCTCCTTATCCCTTGTCAAGGAACCACTACACGCTTCCTGGGCAATACTACCTGACCCAGCAGCAATTATTAAACGCTGATCCCACAGATATGCCTGGAAAAGTAATTGCCTCCTTAACTTATTAATCTCAAGTACATCAATGCTTAGTTGTCCCTTCTTCACCTCCTTGTCATGTAATTTCCGTAGGGAATCCTGAAATACAGCAATAAGATCATTCCCATATGAATGCTAAACGTTGAATTCATCCAGAGAACAGAAAAACAGAGGAAGAAAAAGAGACAGCTCACCTCAAATTCTGCCCTCTCCTTCTGTAGCATTTTTTCTAGTTCAAGGACATGATTTGCTAATTCTGGAACTATCATGCTACCATTAGTAGAGGCAGAAGTATGCCATCCCTCTGCAAATTGTTGCAAAGCACTTAATAATTCATTGAATAGAAGTTCAGTCTTGTTAGCCACCTGTTATATTCGAGTATTATGATCAGCTACACACTAAAAGCCAAATCGAGGTGCCAATTTCAGCAGTTGCAAAAAGCAGTGAAAACATATTTATTATTAGAATTTAACTCTGGCCAAATGCAACAGACCTCATTTGCTTCTGCTTGTACCCATTCCTGATGCTCACAATTGAAGCCAAGCTGATGAGGTGGCAAGTAAACATTGTTGACATTAATTGATGCATACCGGAAGCAAGCAACTTTTTCCCCGAATCTACTCATGTAGAGATCAGTAATTATCATCAAGTAAGAGAATTGTAATGGCCGTGACTAAAAGAGAGAGATAAGGGAGAAGAAAGAAGTACCCATAAAACCGAAGGCAGTCTCTATGAAGAGAGTGGCCACAGCTAGCTACCCTACTTGCAGCAGCATGATTTGAAAAACTAAGTTCCAGGAATTTACCAAATGATAAACCCCAAGCAGCATCAGACATGATAATTCTGCGAGTGGCAGGAGGGAATCCATGAACCCGAGGACACCGTAGACACCTGTGCCACATCCAGATTTTTCCATCCTTATCTCCAGGCAAACGTAGATGTGCATGCCTCCTAACAGATATTGTCAGGCTACCTTGGTGATGGGTATAACAATGAACATGAGCTTCAGGAGGCAACTCACAAGAACGACACTCGAAAGTCTGCAAAGAGAAGCATTCACATCAAAATATGAAGGAAATCTTTTGGTTTATAATTACAAACTAAAATATGAAGAAGAAAAAATTGACCTGGTCAAATAAATTGTCTCGTAAAAATCTACCCAGTGGCTTATCAAAGCTGCCATAATATTTTATGCGAAAAAGGTGTGAACGCTCACAAATAGTCCCTTTCCACACAGAGCGTGTCGAAAGAGAAACCAAAATGCTCTGATTGTCAGGGGGAAATTCTTCCTTTGGCAATATATACTCGTTCCTCTTTTCATTTTCTTGTTGCAAATTTGCCAGTTGTCCTATTGTATCCCCATTCTGTACTTGGCTACCATTAACTACAGTTTTGTCTAAGATTTCCAAACTGTTAACATAGCTGGATGAAACATTAGCATCATGTTTTACTGCTTGATCATTGTTTTTACAACTTTCTCCAAAACATACTTTACTCTTTTCTTTGGTGGCATCACAAGGAGAGCGTAGTTGGGAAGAATTAGAAAATAGGCCAGATAAAGTAGAGATCTGATCTCTCTTCACCCCTGGAGACTTCTTTGAACCAAGAGTAGAAACAAAGGTAGAGCCAGATGCTTCCTTGTTTCCAGAATCTGTCGATGTTATGGGGGGAAGATATTCTTTGTGCTTTTGCACATCAATAGTAAGTTGTGGCTTGCCAGAAGGGGCTGTGAAACCAGGTACTGTAGAAATTGATCTGTCAACATTGGATGCTTTATCTGGCAATGCAACTGTAATTGGAGACTTCAAGGGAAGTTCTGGTAGAGAGGCACCTTCATCTGCAAGAAAGGATGTTTCCAGTGCTAGATGATAGGCTGCAAAAATTCCATACTGGATAACATGTTTCAGTTTCTTCAGCTCATCACCATTGGCACCCTTGAGCAAAATCTACAAGTAAAAGAAAGTTAGTTTCAAGAGATGCCCACTGCATTAGATGTCAGCCGAGATCCAGCCAGCTGATTATAAAGTAAAGGACAAAATATATGTGCCACAACAACTATATGGAGAATCTAATAGTTAGAAAATAACACATCCATACATCGTGATACAGAAATACTAATAAATTGATGGAAACGTAATATGAATCTTTTATTGAACTTGTATATAGTTATATATAAATGGATTGTTGGCCTCGACTATGTGAGGTGGCTACCCAATTCATGCAAATGCATAATTTTCCATGCCCGTAGTCTTATGACCACCACCTTGAGCCATACATTCCAAATAAGACAATAAATGCTTCTTAACACTAATTATTTGGTCCAAATCTGCAATTGCATGTCTAAAAATAAGTAAAACGAGAGCTTTACGAATATATCACGGAAAGAGTAGCATATGTAAATTAGCATTTTCTATTACAATAGTCACTCCTGAATGGATAAGGCTAAGCAATACAACATTATAGATGACTTCAAAACCAGAACCATCTTAGTAAGATATTATCCTAAATCAATAACCAAAACCAATTAAACCTTGAAACTTGCCAAGACGTGGTCTGTACCATAAATATTCATTTCTTGGAAGACTATAACTAATTTTTTGTCTTTTATTTCCATTGTGTTCATAAATTTATCTTGGCTGTCTTCTCAGTAAGTAATGAAAAAGCATGTACAACCAATCCATGGTGAACAATTCACATTACCGATTCGTCCTCAGCTTACACTTATTGTTTCAATTGTGTATGAATGTATAAACGTGATTGTAGTGTTCATGTGCACACTACTGTAGTCACATGGGGTGTGCAAAAGTTAATGTAATCATGTTGCATGTGTGTGTAAGAATGCTTACAAGTTACTGTAATCACGCAGTGTGCATGCCTTTGAGCATGTACAGGTTAATGTATCGTGCTGTGTAGCTTGTAACATGTTTTTGCATCATATTGGGTGTGTGTGTGTGTGAGAGAGAGAGAGAGAGAGAGAGAGAGAGAGAGAGGGCTTGCTGCTGACAGACATCAAAATTATTGTAAGGTGTTAATACTTACTGTACAACCTAAGGGCTTTGGACACCCTTCAAAATACATTAGTGTCTTCACCATTTTCCTCCCACCTTGTCCAGCACTGCCATGCTCTTCTAAAAACTTTTCCACACGAAACAGATCACACTGCCCAAGTTTTTGTGATGACAGATGATCAATAGAGGGTACAATCTGAGCACCAGTACAACGTGCTATACGTTCTAGTAGTGGTCTTTTCATATTTAAAACAAGTGAAATGTTTTTTGCAAGGAGATACTCTTGGGCAAAACGAGACACTGATTTCTCTACCAAAAGTAGATGGGGATGGTGAGCATCAATCTTTGCAACTGCCATCTTCAAGTGATCCATTTCCTAAACAATGGCAGCAAAATAAGGTTAGCAACTATATACAAGTTAACACAAAGAAAGCCTGGCATATGGCAACCAAACCTGCTGCAGCAAGGTGTCAAAACTTGATAGTGAATTAGATACTCGCTGATACTCAAGAGCTCCTCCAAGTATTAGAAAACGAGGCTTTTCTATTTTTGATGTCATACGACGGTGCGCTATATTCTTCTTACAAACAATTCCTTTTACTACCATGCTGGAGATATAGGCCAAAACATAATCAGTATATTTATATGGAGTGGTTAAAAAAGATATTATCAATTCATTGATGACGGACAAAAAGATACCAACTAAAATGGTTAAACTCAATATGACTTATACATCAGTGCCACATCATTATAGTAAGAAATCCAATTTCTGTAGTTTTCTGTTCCAGTTTTTCTAAAAATATGAATATTCTTGAAGAGCAGTAAGTGATGTCAGAAAAGAAACACGTGAATTCAAAGCAAACAAATCAGATCCCATCTTAACAATTAAACTATTCATTTAGAACCAAACGTACCTTTGACTGCGATGACCACAAGCTATGCATTTAATCTTAACATACCCACCAGGATCCATTCCTCCTCCTTTGCTCGTATCAGGCTTAAGGAGTGTCGCTGCTTCCCATGACAAAGATGTGATTATCTCCAGCCAGCTTCCCTTGTCACCTTCTTCACCCATTTGTACATTTTCAACCTGTAATAGTTGGGCTATTAGAGCCCTGAAGTGCCCATCAACAACATTTTTCATTGCCTTTTTATGCTCTTCGCTTGTTCGATCTCTGCTCCGATATTCACCACTACCAGAGCTGTTTGAACGATTGTATCCCCACTCTCCTGCAGCATCTTCATCATCATTTTCTTTAAACATATTAGCCTCTGTGTCATCTTCTCTGTCATCTTCCTCATCTTCAGGGTCAGGAGGAAACCAAAGTATTTCATTATTATCAAAATCCATGGATTCTGTATCCCCAGCTTCCATGCTGTATATCGATGACGTATGCTCGTCACAGCTATTATCTGGCCCAGCTTCATCGGTCATCTTCTCAGCTTGGGATTCTGCATTATTGTGCAAAGGTGAGCCAATTTCTTTATCATCGTCATTCACTTGAACAGAATGAGAATTAGTTGAATGGCAATCCTGGTCTGCTTCATCAAGTTCTACTGGTCCATAATAAATATTAGAATGCAGAATATGCTGTACTTCTGAATTAGAGCGTGACAACCCATACTCCTCATCGTCATCGCTCCTGCCACAAACCGACTCATAAAAAAAATAATAAAGTAAAATGTCAACTGGAAGATGGTACAGAATAGCAACAAAAATATGTGAATATTTCATACCATAAAGAAAATTTAAAATCAAGTGTTCTTCATTTTAGCACAAAACTGTTCAAGTAATTCTTATTCCTTTACGGCTTATCCAAACCTTGATAAAGGAGAAGGGTTGAATTTGGTAGCAGACAACCAGCACAAAATACACACCTGTGACATATTGCATCTATGAAGCAACAGACATGAGGATGGCCAGCACTACAAAAGCGTGGTTGGTTAGGACCAAATTTCTGTGTCCTGTATAGCAAAGACGGAGAATCCACCAACCATTTATTACTAAAAAGTAGCTTCACTAATCATCTCTGGATTCGCTGTGCAAGATCTCTAGGGATAAATTTAAATATGGAGGAGGAAAATTACATAGGGGGTAGATTATGTCTAGTTAACCACCCATCAACCCAAACCAGAACCCTAACAGCAGCCTTGTGTTGGAATGTTTGGTTGGAGAGGAATAATAGAATTTTTAACTCTGCTGCTCGCCATTACATACTTGCACCCGCCTAGTCATGCATGATTTTTTTCTTTGGACAGATATACCTTCCGATGAGAAGCGCATACATATCTCAGGGGGTTCTTCTGAAGATGATTTGGACTCTCCTGGCCACACTTGAGCCGCAGTCCTTCCGTTTTGCACACTATAAGAAGAACTGCTGGATGGACCTCTGATAGCCGAATGGACCTTTTGTACCTTCTATGTATCATTTCTTTTCTTTTTGGGATTTTTGCAACTAATGTATTATGAGAATCACTCATGTGAGTGATCGTACTTTATTACTCTTTGTATGGTTCTGTTATCCACTTGCTAATGGAACACGGAGGGCTCACACCCGCCGTTTTATTTCAAAAAAAAAACAGACATGAGGATGGATACGGACACGCCAAATTTGTAAAATTTGGGGTATAGAGATACAGCTATATTATGCACATAAAAAAGGAAGTGATATATGATAGTACAATCTTAAAATTCATAATCTAAATGCATAGTCTAGATGAGATCATCATAATTTATTTCATCTACGAGTATCAAGATGGTCCCACTATACTAAACATCTTTGCTATTAAAATAAAACTAAAAATATAATTCAAACTTACAAGTAACAAAAAGAAGTGTCTTAACTAGAAGAGAATTGCACTGGATGGTATAGTTCTCACACATGAGATAATCCATCAAACCAAAAAAAAAGAAAGGGGGGTTATATTTAGAAACTTGATTGAAAGGCCTAGTGTTTGATGAAAACATTGAAGAACAAATGATTCAGCCCCAGATGACAGGAATGGATCCACAACTGGTTGATCTCAACAAAGACACAAATTTTCTTCAATAAGGAACCTGAATGAGAGATTAAATGTAGACAAGCATTCCATGCCATATAATAAAACTGACATAATAACAATCCTATAAAATTTTCCTTCAGCATTAATAGAATATTACAGTCGCATAAAACTCCTGCTGCACTCTTCCATTTCAACCAACCAGTTTGGATTCTATGGGTGACATTATTATCAATCTCTCCATCATTTTGAATAATAGAACCCAAATAGCTAAACTGACTGTTCATTTGTATCCCTTTCCCATCCAATATCACAACACTATAGTCTAGGGTCCGTTGTTTACTAAATTTACACTCCATATACTATGTTTTGGACCTACTCAGTCTAAAACTTTTATATTCTAATATTTGCCTTCATAACTCTAACTTAGCATTTACCCTTACTCTCGTCTCATCAACTAAAACAATATCATTAGCAAATAGCATACACCAAGATATCTCATCCTGAATAACTCTAGTAAACTCATCCATCACTATAGTAAATAAGAACGGACTTAATGCAAATCCTTAATGCAATCCAATTGTGATTGAAAAATTACTTGTTAGACCACCACAAATCTGACATTGGTCACTACTCTATCATATACGTTCTTAGTTATGTCAATATACTTGATGAGTACTCCTTTCTTAATCAATATTCACCAAAACACCTCTCATAGTACTTTGTCATAGGCTTTCTCTAAATCAATAAAGACCATATGCAAATCTCTATTTCTCTCTCAGAATTACTCTATAAGTTAACAAAATAAATGAAAAGTTTCTGTCATCGATCGTCCAAGTATGAATCCAAACTGGTTCTCTGATATTTTAACAGTCCGTCTCAATCTATATTCAATTACCCTTTCCCAAAGCTTCATGGTGTGACACATAAGTTTCATTCCTCGGCAGAGATTTGTTTTATGTGCACAAAGTATAACTGCTGGATATGTTTCATGTATAGATAAGGCTAATTTTAGGAGTACCCATGATACATAGCATTATGTCAATCCTATCTGATAGTTTCCCTGTGTTAACCAAGATTAACAAATGGCATTGACACTATCCTGGACCAATGACAAGCAAAATAGGTGAAGTACGCAACTGAGGCATTTTAGATGTGGATGTAAAATTGGACTGTGATATTGGTTCCAGAACACTCATTCCAGGACACTTACAGAATAAAGGAACTTGTACATTAGCAAGACTAGATTTAGATTACTAGAATATAGAGCACTTCCTGGACAGAGTATCAACATTGGTAGAAGAAAGATTAATACAATTAACTTGCAAATTAAAGGGAGCACTAAGGACCTAGGAAGATTGAGAATACAGGATATAGAAATTGGTAAACAGAGTGAGATTTGTGTAGAGAAAGATGTCAATATAAAAAGAGTTAAAACATATAACAGTAATAAAGCTTGTCTTGGATGAAGAAGTGGTCATCACTATTTCTTCTTCAGACCAAATGATTATACTAATACTTTAAAAAGAAGCATATAGGTAAATTGTAATTAAGCACAAAGAAGCAGCTAAAGGTAGCCTTTTGCAA
This sequence comes from Dracaena cambodiana, assembly GCA_036321105.1. Taxonomy (NCBI): domain Eukaryota; kingdom Viridiplantae; phylum Streptophyta; class Magnoliopsida; order Asparagales; family Asparagaceae; genus Dracaena; species Dracaena cambodiana. Next base: position 6,965,587 of record JAYEPQ010000012.1, on the reverse strand, counting down.
TTCCCTATGAACCCTTATGAATCTATGATTACTGAACCTTCATGAAAAAGTTTTTCCATTTCTTTCACATCAATTTCTGAGAGCATGATTATTGATTAAAGTGGAAAACAAAGAGAGAAAATTGTCCCCTCTTTCCCCTTTTCCCCCAAAGGTGGCTCCACCATTATAAAAAACGGCCTATGGCCAGATGTTGTGGTTGGCCCCCATGTGCTACACTTAGGGAGAAATATAACATTTCATATTCTCGAAGGGAGATAGTTGTCACTTGTTACAGAGGCTGAGCAAGAGACTCCTACGGAATCAGAAGGCCTTCTAGTTTTTCAGTTGATTCACTAATAAAATCATGGAAAAGAGCAAGGTGTCGATGGAATATATGGTGACCAGTTTGAAATAAAGTTGAGATATCCATTGTGTCCCTTCCACTGGAGATGGATGAGAGTTATTGGCTTATATGTTAAGATTATCAATCTATTAATTGTCAAAAGAAGGTCAAGACAAATAACAGTATTCTATCGAGTACTTAGACTCATTCTCCAAATGCATCGAGATCAGGAAACTCCCTCAAAAAAGCGGACAAAACAAGTTATCGTTTGACTCGACCGTATATTCGATAAAGTGTGGTTTATGATGCGAGTACTCGGGCCCTTATCGGGTCGAAAAATTAAAAAAATGGTAATATTTTTACCTGAATCCGTCAAACCAGCTTGTATTATAAAAGTCGACAGATATTAAAGCTCAATCGAGTTTATATAGCTACGACGAACGGCAATTAACAAAGTTGTCTTGAGATAGTGCGATTAGCGAAGCAGCATATATAGGAGCTCGTGGGGTGGCTGCAATGATGATCCAGAAAGCGAAGCTAATCAACAGGTTGACATCTCATTGTGGTTCAAGCTCGTGAGATTGATCTTTCTCAGTTTGATTATTGTTTTCATTTTCTTTCCTTCTTTTTTCTTATTATTTTCAATTTTATTTTCGTTCATTCATTCTTTCTTCTGATTATTTTAAAAAAGATTTTTTTCCAAATCAATTTAGTTGAGAGATGAGTTAGAAAATGGATCGATTCTAGAAAAAATTCACATCCGAGATCATAAACTATTCCTAAATATTGGTAAAGTATGAAAGTTGCTTTATTACTTTTAAGTTTTTTTTTTTTCAATACTGAGATTATATTACAAATTTAACATTTTGGTATATAATAAAATATTATTTCGACTTCTGGATGAGTAATCCAAGTACTCGTCAAGTTTTCCGAGTATTTACTACTCGATATTGGACCGAATGCATTACGAAATTGGATTTTTAAATATTGACAAATAGGCCAAAAAGGCATGATAAATCTAGTTCAACTTTAATACATATGATTAGATATGATTATATGTAGTGTTTAGCCCCATATTGCTTTCGGAACTATTTTATGGTCCTTATATCACTTAAAAATCAATCGAAACTGATAGACTGAGAAAAGAGATGATTTTGTAAAATTAAGCAACCACAAAAGTACGAATACACTGTTCAACCCTCAAAACAATATGAATGCACGGTTCAATTATTACAATCGCTCAATAAAGATTATTTTTCTTGAAATAATCTAGGAACATGTGATGATGGGTACCTAGTCAGAATGACTTTTTGTCATGTTGACGATCCAATACTAATCTAACACAGATATCAATGAGAAAGAGCAAAGGAGCAAGGAGACAAGGATCATATTGCACGTAAGATCAAAGGAGTAAGATTCTTTGGCCTCTAGAGGTGTGATATTGAACGTAGCAACAAATCTTCATGGCGATGTGAGCCTTCTCCTCAACAAACTTGATGTGAAACCTCTCTTCTTCTTTGTGCGCAGCAATAAAGTTGATGGAGACAAAGCCAAGATCTTATTGACATGAAGATTTTGCTGCTAAAGAAAATGCGTTGGTGGCTCCCTACGAGTTCTTCGAAAATTTTCTAGAGAGATCAACTGAAAACACTTTGATGTTGGAGACCAAGGGTTTTCATAGAGATCAAGGATTCTTAAATTTTTCATCTTTAATTAAAACTTTTAGATCACATCCCACTTTGATTTAAGCCATTCAAGGAGCTATATCACGTTTAGGATAGAAGGGAACCATCTCAATTTGCTTTGAAATGATCTATGTCATCACCTTGAAATTCGCATCAAAAACCCGACTTGGCTTGTAAATCTGACTTGCCATCAACGACAAGTAAAGTGCCATTAGTGGCAGGCCTGCCATCAATGGCGATTTGATGTCCAACAATGGCGAAGCACAAGAAAGGCTGCCATCGATGGTGGAAAGTCACCATCAACCCTGTTGTTCAGCAATTTCAGCCTAGCAATACTTTCAGAAAATGACTGTAACTTTTAATCCAAATATCTGATTAAGGCAATCCAAGCACCGTTGGAAAGAGAATTTAAAACTCTTCAATTATTTCCTACAGAGATTTTTCTATAACTACCTGCATAAGGATCAATTCGGCTTGAACTTGACTTTACTGCACATGCTTTATCGAACTTGATCTTGCTTAATTTTGATATCGTTTCAACTCGTTTTTCATCTATATAGCTTATTCACGATCTCCAATCACTATATTTTTAGTGTCTGTAATAAGAGATATAGATGTAGACCACTTGGGTCATTATTCTTATAAGGTAATATATGAGAATTTGTCCCCCATCTCTCTCTCTCTCTAATCTCTCTAGCATCCCTATCCAACCTTATTATAGTATCAAGACTATAAGGTTCTCGGCCTCATCAACTTAGCCACCATTCTGGCGCTGGACTGTCACAGTGCTTGCCCAACACAAGCCATCTCTCACTGTTATTTCTCTTGGGTTCATAAGTTATCTTCCCAGTATATGGATCTCCTCTCCTTCTAATTCAACATGAATACACGTCACCTCCTCCTTAGTTGACAACTTCCAGCGTGCACAATCACAGTTATTCATATGAGCAACTCCACACTACTTGGGCCTTCATCTCCTAAATGCAAATGAACTCAAACCCTTGGTTACACACCAAGTAATTCTAGGTCAAGGTCTTCTATTAGCATACTCTGCTATGTCATCAAGTTCATCTTCTATCAAGTCTGGACATGCCTCCATCTGCATTCATCTCTCGAAATCAGGACCACGTAAGACTCTTGGGGGTTGTTAGTATAGGTGCATGCGATTAGTATAATTAGATAGTATTTAGTCTCATATTGCTTATGGACCTATTCTGAGGACTATGAGACCCTATACACTTAGACCCCTTGGGTCAATATTCTTACTAGGTAATATATGAGAGTTTCTCCCACATCTCTCTCTAACCTTATCTCAACTAACTGAAATAGAAAGAAGGTGTAAAGCAGAAAAAAAGAACCTCAAAAAGAAAATCTGAAGTCAAAAATATGTGTCGCATGAAAAGAAAAAAATGTCATTGAAAAGTTTTATTGGAGACGAAAAGAGTCATATTCATGAAAAATGAATTGTAAAGGCATTAACTTGATTTATTATTCAAATCTTTAGGGTTTACTAAGAGGAGAGGACGTAACAAATGGTAGAAAATATGTACTAGGTTTGAACATTCAAGTGAAGAATAAATTCAAGCATTCAGAGAGCTTATGTTCTAGAAAGGCACACTCAAGATTGCATCTTGATAGCTTATGAGATTTGAGGTACACCATGACATGAGAGACCGTCATAGTTTGTCAATTTAAGTAGCTAGCAAAGCAATCATGCAGCCAAACATGGTTGGTTCATACAGAATTCATCCAACAGATATCTACGGTTTCAAATATTTTGAAAAAAAAAATTATGATTTGACAAGAGGGTTTATGAATTAAATATGATTCGTTATGAGAATTATGAAAGTGTATTCTATAATATACAACAACAACAATATGGCACGTTATGTAGTTCATTTCAATTCAAATTGTTGCACAGAAAAGCAATTCTAGTTAATAAGTCTAAGAATATGGCAATTTGGAACACAGCATCTGGACCTGACAAACTAAGTTATCCTAAATAAAATGTATCGCTATGACCAAAGCCTTGAGATCACTTGTGCTAGATCCAAAAGTTGTAAAATACTGAAGAGTGATATCATTATTAATTCGTTGTTACGTCAATTGAGAGAGTGACATGAAACAGGTATGGCAAGAAAACTAAATGATTGTTTGAGAGTTAAAGCTTCTAGCATCATAAGAGAAATTTTCCTATATAGCTATAAAAAACGAATTCCATAAATATGCCTGGAGGACAATATTTCCCAATCAAGACGAATCTGGCAAGTCTAAATTTGATCGAAATGTTATACACAGACTTGCCAAGTCCAGAGTCATGACTAGACCAATTTGAAAATAACAAGTCCAAATCGTCCATTCATTAAAAATATTGATGAGGGCAAGATGAATAATTGTGAACCAAATCAGAGAACTACTTTAGCTCCATTTCACTGATAAATAATAGACAAATTCTAATTAATTATTTATCGATCTTTCTTCAGCCAATAATTAACTAATTGTAATACTCAAATCAAGAAGAAAAGTTAAAAAAGATTCCCTTGATGCAATTCTAAAATGTTGTAAAATGAAAAGGTCATCTTATTTAATACCTAGTGTAGGATATACCTCCCTACTAAAAGTTTGTGATCCATCTATGCAATTCTGAACCTCATGCTCATCCATGTCAAGCACTTGTTGGCACTTTCCAAAGTCTTCATTTTTGTTTTCATGAAAACTGAATAGTTAGTGTATGAAGCAAGAATACAGACATGGGACACGGATACAATAAGGACACGGACATGAGATAGAAAAATCTTAAAAGGTAGGATAAATAACATGTCAGGTAACACTTATTATTATATATATAGAGAGAGAAATTAATAAATAAAATATAAAATATAAAATATCAACTATCAAGATATTTTATGTTCATCAACTCAATTGCATTAGCATATTGCTTAATCAAGTAAAAACAAGAATATTTCGAGCAATAGAACTTTTCCAATTCAAACAATAAAAATTGGTTAATTATTACTTAATTTCTTCTGATCTTAGGCTTCCATACAACCATATTGAAAGAGCTCAATCCAATCTATCTGTAAAGGAAAATTGGAAACACTGGGATTGTACCAATAAAGGACCAGAAGGCCATGGTTGCATCTAGATCACAAACAAATATTTCACTAAAAATAGAACTAGTAGAACTTAAACTCGTACACATCCATCATCAAGATTTTCCATTTAAGTCAAACAAGTATCTAGAAACAAGGTTATAGAGCAACTTAAATATATCTAAACATCAATAAAAGTAAAATATACATAAAAGATTTCATATATAATAATATGAAGCAACCCGACCCTGTTGTCAAATGTTTCATGGCGTGTTTAACAGAAAAGGGATTTGGATCCCAAACTTTTCCATTCAAACTCAATATTACGTCATCTATATACAAAATCCATTATATTAAAATTGATCTATATTATGTAAAGTGCCTAAAAATAAAAACATCAAGTTGTTTAGTTTTTCTGGCTCATAGATTAAAAGATGTAAAATGGACAGCCTAACTCGTGAGTTGTCAAGTATGATGATGTAGGTTGTTCAAGATCTAGCAAAAGTTAGTGCAGAAAAATTTTAAATATTTAAAATTTTGAATCATGTACAAAACTATTGGATCAAGAATTTCTGTCCTAACATGTAGATTCAGATCTAAGAAAAAAATTATTTTAGGAGGTCCGTTTAGTACCTATTTGATGCAGTCAAATCCATCCCAACAAATCAAAGCCTATCTCTATATATAAATACAGTGTGTTTCAAAAAATGTACATTCACAAAAACAAATATTAGATTTTCGTATCCTGATTTTGAAGAATTATTTTACAAGAAACTCCTTGCTTGCAACACAATACTAGAATTACATCAGATCACATTGTTAAAATAAACAACTCTTTAGAAATAAATTAAAATCTACATACTGTACATCAAAAAGCATAATATACACAGTTAAACAGTTCCTTGTATGTATACCTTAGATGGTATTACCTGAGATGATGAGATCTTGAATTCATTAAAGGAAAGCTGAAGATAAAAATACCTGTTTGCATTAAAGTTAAGTTGACTCGGAGATTGAACTTCAATGTCGGGCATGGAATCTGTTTCCCTCTCTGATATCTGGATGTCATGATTATCAGTAGTCCGACCCATTTTAGCATAATGGACAAGGTTGTTGTTAGAACCATAAGGAGCATGCTGGTAAGAAACAGTTGAGTATGAGAAGGATTCAGGAACCAAACTGCTGCTGTTAAGTGTGCCACTAGAAACCAAGCTCATTGTTGAAAGCGAAGGGCTGACGATTGCACTGGAGGCTTGAACACCATCTCGAGCAGTCAACATCTCCTGTTCCCATTGCTTGAAGCAGAAGTTGCAAACCCGTATCCTTTCCCCTTCTTCTCGGACATTGTTAGGATCATTATACGAAGTGGGTATAGAATTTGTAGTGCATTTCCCACAGAAAACACGCCCACAAAGACGGCAATGGTGTCTCCTGTTGAAGATTGTGAACTGGGAATCACATTCATAACAAACTCTACAACTGTGATCCGGCATCCAAAAATCCCTCGAGACATTGGCCGGCTCTGAACGCCGAGGGATCCATGACTTCACTTTGCCTACAAACTCAGAGAATGGAGTGTCAGGGGTTTCCATCAATGATGGTGCAATCTCCCAATCCTTCTCATGCTGAATTCTTCATCTTCTACTACAGAATAAAGTACGCAACCCATCTTCCTTCCCATCCAATTCAATCAAATTCTAGAAGGAAAATCACAAACAAAATGAAATTCAAACCCAAGCCTCTACTTAAGTACCAGCCCTTTCGAATTCTGAGAATAACTAGGCATCACTGATTCAAATTTCTTAGAAACATGCCTAGTTTTCAACTCTGAAGCCAATTATGAATGCCAATTGCTAGCCCATGACGCTCCATTTCCTTAGAAAATTCTATATGACAACCAATTTCTCCACTCCAAACTACAATATAATACAACAAGCCCTCAATGCCTTCTCATCGATAAAATAAGAGAATGTGATCTTCCAATCAAATAACAACCAAAGCAACCAAAATTGAATCTTTTCAACCAACTTATTGACAATTCAAACATCTCACATCAATGCCTCCCCCACCCCCAAAAGTCAACAAAAATTCAAGAATCCAACCCCACAATGATCATGGATACCTCCTCAACACGTTGATTCAAACAAACAAAGAGACACCAAATCAATCTCCTGATCTCAACCGAAAAAACCATCAACGAATCGAGCTTTCAGCATGGCAAATCAATTCCAACAACAAATTGGAAAGAGTCTTAACAAATGCAGAAAAATCGAGGGAGGGATCGAAACAGAACCTCTAATCACCCTCTTTGCAATCCTGGAGCGAAATGGACGTGATCGGACAAGAAATTAGGTAAAAATCGAAACTTTTCCAAAATTTTCTCTTTTCTCCTCGCTTCCTGTTTTCTCTCGCTCTTACAGTTTTTTTTTTTTTTCCTCCGTTAATAATTTGTCTTCTTTTTTTTTTTCAAATTTTTTTTCGATGGAAGATGAAACGGCACTAAAAGAGGAAAGAAACGAAAAGAGAGGGGTTGCAAGTTTCAGGTATAAATCGTTGCTTGCAGGGGATCCCACGCGTTTTGAACAAATTATTGAAATGTGTCCCACATCTGCTGTACACGCGGAAAACAACGGCCGTGTAATAAAAATAATTTTTTTTTCATACCAAAACATAAATAGGTATTCACAGATCTGCTCCTTAAATCTTTATAAATTATAATTTAGTCCCCTAAATCTTCATATTTAGATTTAGTCCCAAAATACTTTAAGTTACTATAATTTAGTCCCCAAATTTATATTTTGGCCCAATTTTTCCGTTTTACTCCTAATTTCTTTCACTTAATTCTCCCTTCCCTATTCCTAATTCTTATTGGGTTCCCTCTTGTTCTTCTCTTATCTCTCTCTATTCATTTATTGGGTTCTCCCTCTCTATATTGAGATTAAATGTATTATTCTCTACTAAATGTATTAAACCTATAAATGAATTTATCCAATATAGAGAGGGAGAATCCAATAAATGAATTTATATTAAGACTTAAAGTTTTAATACATTTAGTGGAGAATAATACATTTGGTTTTAACATAGGAAGGGAGAACCCAATAAATGAATAGAGAGAGATGAGAAAAACAAAGGGAACCCAATAAGAACTAAGAAGAGAGAGGGAAGAGAGAAGGGAAATTAAGTGAAGAAAATCAGAGAAAATTGGGTCAAAATATAAACTAGATGACTAAATTGTAGTAATTTAAAGGATTTGGGAGACTAAATCCTAAATATGAAGATTTTGGGGACTAAATTATAATTTATAAAGATGTAAGGGACAGATCTATAAATACCCCTTTTTTTTTTTCGTAAGAACACAAACGGGTTCCTTAAAATTTTCTTGAAAATTTTCATCTGACTCAATAGATTGCGTATTTTATTTTAATAATTATGAGATTATAAAAGTCTAATTTTTCTTTTGTCGTTGTGATACGATCATCACTTAATCGATTTATAGAAATAACTATTAATAAATTACTTTTAATTTATATTCCTTACATTTTCTTACTAAAAAAATAGAAAAATGTGGAAAAACAATATTTAGATCATATAAATTATATGTATGTTATGATCATACTTAATTATATGATTTTAAGAATAACATAATAATTTCTATAATTTGTTTGGTAACGAAGAATGATTAAGTTGTTCTTGAGTAAATAAGAGGGCATAATTTATCATAATCTCATAAAAAACTTAGGAATAAATTGTACAAAATGCCTTGCACTATCACAGTTTGGCAACAAATCACTTATTCTATTGGTTTCATAGAAAATTTTGTCTTCTATAGTAAAAACATTTTTGTGCTATCATGGATTTACTAATACATACATAATATGATTGTGCTATCCTGATATCTAGATGGATTATTAATTTTTTTATAATCTATGCATCTATAAAACTTAATATTTCATCTATAAACGGTAATAATGAATTTTTTTTTCTTAAAGAAAACTTTAAAAATTTTATATAGACTTGAAAGATATAAACATAGATGAAGATAGTTTTTTTTAGCTACTAGTTTAATTTTTGAATTTCTTTATTTTTTTTTAAATATAGGAAATTATTAAGGTTTTGATTTTAGAAATTATTTTGTATTCTCTAAGGATATGTTCTAACTTTAAAGATGGGAACAAAATCTTCATAAAAATATCAATGTTTTAATTGGGGTACTTAGATATTGAAGGGATTGAAGGGATGTACTTAGAGCTTCCTTTAGAAGTTCCCCTTAACGTTTTCAGTGCCTTTGAATCTCATACATTTGAGTTCTCACAATTCATTTGCATCAGGTCCTCTTTACCATAACTAAGTACAAGCAACAGGTGAGCTCAACAGGCCAATGTCATCGAAAACAGATAACAAATGAGAGTACTGTGCACTCTACACCCAATTTGGAGCCAGGGATTTCGAAGAAAAAGCGCAAATAGACTATAATCAAATATTATCCTTCAGGAACGAAAACGATGAGCATTAAAGAATGAAATGGAAAACAAAGAACAAATCATTATCTTTGATCCAAAAAATTGGATTCATCAAAAAATTCCCACTTGGGGGCAGATCAGATTTGTTTCCAAGTTTTATGATGGGCGCAGGTTTTTTCATATCTCCTCCCACTGAGAAGACAGATCAGGTTTGTTCCGAATATACAAATAAAAAATTGTCACAGTAACCTTTACAAAATTATACCAATTAGTCATAAATATAACCGACAAAAAATTCTCTTTGCGTCACAAATAAATATACTGTAGTCAATAGGATTGCGCCTCCATTAGATTGGAGCAGTTTATTTTGCGTTGCAAGTGTACGTCTTTATTCAACAATCAGGAAAAAAATTTATGAGTCCTTGGTGGAATGTCAAGCAATTTGAATGCTGTCAAGCTCCTGTCGAGGTGCTTCTTGATCCAGATTTTGGGTGGAGCTTCATCTGCAAACCTTGGAGGGAGGGGAAAAAAAAAAAAGGTTAATCTTGCTTGTAAGAACACATGATGAAAGGAAGAATTTCAATAAACTAGGAGAACATATAAACGCCAAAGTTTTCTAAAACAATCAGGACCTTTTACATCAGCAATAATCTTCAAACATTCTGCTCATGTCAGGTAAATAACACTTGAAACAGATCTGAAAATAGAAACGCAACCACTAAAGCCTGATCTTTAAATGTTCTAACTTTGTCTTAGCAATGGTACGGTTGGAAGCACTTGACCACGTCATGTACTTCTTTCTTTCTGTGTATAGTTAAGATGCATATATACACAGATGTACAATTGAAGCACGGTTTAAAATCTTGGAACGGATGTCAGTCTGTCAGAGTCGGAGAGTATAGGGCTTCGCGATACCAGGAAAAAAAATGGAAATACTGGAACGGGTTTTATTGGGTCTATATCATATCAAAATATTTCAAAATCCTATATGATATTTGGTACACATTGATATCGGCCAAAATACTTCAAAACTTTTTCAGGAAAAACGTAAAATTAATGATTATGCTAGTTGTAATTTGCATTTTCTAATCTCTCCAAAGCCTTGGTCTGATGCTTAGTCACATGAAACACCATGAAGCAGGTCCACAAGGATGACATGGAGATCTCTATGGGTGGTGTCTGACATAATTGGTTGTAAATATTGCATCTTAGGACACTAGGAAAAATTTTCTACACGCTCTATATGGATCATATAATGTATCTAAGAAAGAAAATAAAGATGTCTATCAAGACAGAGACGGAGAGATCCCATACTAACCTGTATACAGCAAATATCTGGTGCTGGAAATAAACTCTCTACTAACCAACTCTTTGTCATCATCTCTCCATGGAATAGAGCTCAAAATTTAGGATGTGGAAGAATTAATGCTTGTACAATCTGTAATATCATCCCCAAACCCCCTACCACACACACATGCAACACACCTCTTCCCTGGCTTCATCTCTGGCAAAAGAACATATTCATCAAAACCCAAAATGACCTGACAACTCATCTTAAGGGATAATTCTAGGTGCAATATGAATCCTGTATAGCCCATGGAGAACCTTTCCGCTAATTTTCTTGTTTCCCTTTCTCCTTATTGCTGGAGGTTTGAAAAGTGTTCAACTCCCTTCTCACTTCAATCTCCAAACCATATCCTCTCGTCACTTGAACACATCTTCTAAGATGCCAAGTAGAATCAGGCGATGGTGATCCCCTTTCAACCTCCATCTTAGTAGTAGATGCTCTAACAAAGGTTTATCAGGAAAGCTTTTGATAAAACTTTAACTCAAATGGGACGATAAGATCGATTAGAATTTGGGCATCAGTTTGTGACATATGCCGATGACATTTTAACTCTAGCCCACTGACGTATTATCAATCTTTAGCTACATCTTATAGCAGAAAACTTGCTGAGGAGAAGATGAGTGATAGTTTTAGTAGTTGTGATAGTTTTAGTAGTTTTTTTTATAACACGCTTTTAGAAGCCACAGCTCATTTATTTCTTCAGTAGTTCAGTTCCCATTCTATATGGCTGTACGAACTTCTACCCAACATGTGGGCTAATAGACCAAGATTCCATTTATTGGTAAATTCCCTTTTACCGAAATGTTTGATTCAGGGAGTTACCTGTTTGACTTGTGATCTTCAGTGTGCTCTGTAGTTATGCAAATGCCTGGAGGAACCACATGAGCCTAGGAGGCTTACAGTTGTCCCCTGCTAGCTTGGAAGATCTAAGATCATTGTTGCCCATCAATGGACAACATAACCATAGTAGACACAATAAATGTTTAAAACATATATTTTAATGGTGGTTTCTTCGCTTAGAGCATGGAAAAGTTGCCACTATCAAAACTATTTCAGACAAACTGGGAACCACCATCTGTGCACATCCTTTGCATGTGCCTCTAAATTGAGGTTTGTTTTTTCTTTACTGCCTATCAATTGTGGTTATTTGTTATTATTGGGACTGATATGGGCTCACACTTTTTGGTCTCTCATTCACCTCTTCAAGAGAACTACCACATGGTAGCCATTCCAAGATCAGATTGACATACAAATAGCAAACTCCTTGTGGGGCCATGTTTTAATAGAGGAGCTTTAATCAATGTCCTAATGAATCCAATTGCACGCAGCAAGATCCTTACATGGTTCTCTTCAAACTACAATAATTAACCTAATTACTAGATATACACATAATTAATTTATAAGTGGCAGTGGAAAGGGTATAAAATCTATTTATAAATAAAAAACTCTGATAAAAGAAAAAGCAAGGGAAAATCACTCATACTATGATGCAAGATTTCGTTTTTTCATAAGGCTAGATATGATCTAGGCATATGCTTTGATTGCTTGAGCTCCCTTCTTAATCTGATTAAGGTGAAGTCTCCATATCTTATAGCTAAGAATAAGCAATAGAAATTTGAACAGAAGGAAAAGATGAGAGAACAATCTTCTTATTATCATCAGTCCTAATATATATAACAACTCTTGTTCTTATCATATTCTTAGAGAACTAGATCTCTCCAAGAAAAAAAAAAAAAGAAAAAGAAATATATATATATATATATAAGAGAATAAAATCTTTCCACCATACAAAATATGAGAGGATAAATGCTTTCCAACAAAATCTCCCTAATAGAAAATCTCAGAGGACAAAATTTTTCAAAAAAACTTGGTAAATAAAATTTTTCAAAATATTTAACCAAGAAAATTCTATTAGAATACAAACCATTTGGGTCTAATCCAATATCCATCATTCAACTTATTTAAATTAATTTTTACTACCAAAATTTGAACGACTTATCTACATCAAGTTGAAGTAAGATCAAATTAATTTATTAAGCAAATCTTTCAAAATATTTAACTAAGAAAACTCTATTAGATCACAACCCATTTGGGTCTCATCCAATATCCCTCATTCAACTTATTTAAATTAATTTTTACTACCAAAATTTGAACCACTTATCTACATTAAGCTGAAGTAAGATCGAATTAATTTACAGAGATCATAAACATTAATTTACAGAGATCATAAACAAATAAATTACTTCTTATATTTACCCTTCAACTCACTAACAACCTCTATTCATCTTTAGGAAATCCAGTAACCTACTAATGCATAGTCAACGCTTCTTTTATTTATCCTTCAACCCATTAACACCCAGTCGTTCACTATAATATCTACGACGGATCTCATATCTAAGGATAATATTACATATGAAAAACACGTATATCTAACAAAGATAATATTTCGTATAAGAAAAATATGTATATATCAAGATCCACTTACCCACTTTAGCAGTTTGATAAATTAACCACATTGTATTGTTAAATCAGAGTGCATCCATATACTTAATGGAAAGTCCCTAGTCCTTCCATATATATGCATGTGTGTATTATATATAAGTATGTGTATATACATGTATATGTATGTGTGTGTAAAGTGTACCTAAGGTGTCTCCATAGGAAGTTGCCTTCAAAGGCACCCCTAAACTTCTATATAGAAGAGGACCTTTGTGGATGATCTGAACCGTTATGATCTAGACAATTTAAGTGTGCACCTAAACCTTATCTAGGCAAGTAGAAGGAATAAATATTGAATCATGATGCGAGTACTTCTAATCTTGCTTCTCGTTCTATTTGAAGAATGTTTATTTATAAATAGATCTTATGAGTAGAAGGAACAATGTTTATTTATAATAAGATATTCTGGGATAAATATTGCTTCTTGCTTCATGATATGAGTACCTTTCCGCTGCCACTTACATATTGACATGACATAAGAGAAAATAAAAGAGTATTGGGTTACGACTCCAATCATCTTCCTCGATATAACAACACACCATATAGAAAAAGAATAATAGTAAATTGAGATTGTGATTATCTAGGAAGAATTAAACATTGTCAATTAAACCATTAGCCGCACTGAAGATGTGTAAATCCAAATTCCAGATCGAGATAAACAAATGCAAGGAAATAAAAATATAGTACATTTATGTTATTTTCCTTTCCAATCATTATTTCTGTAACTAAAAAAGTTTTAAATTCTAAGAATCGAAATATTTTCATATCGAAAATGTCTATTTATACATGTAATCTAAATACAAAGGGAAATTTTATTTTTGCTTGTAAGTATGGTCTTCCAATCTGATTTTTTTTTGTCAATGGTTCAACGTGACTGAATTACGATCCAATTATTAGAATAGATCTATATACAAATCATTTCAGATCACGAACATGTTGTATCGCCCATTATCATATGTTGGGCAATGGTATGCTGAACCACCCATAGTCTTTAGCAAGATTCGAAGATAGGTTATGTGGGAGCTTCTGCCAAGAGGTTGGTACAAACTAAATTTGGCTGGTACAAACTAAATTTTGATGGCCCTATGTGTGACAATAAGGATGGTGCTGGATTTGTTGCCCCAAACGACGTTGGGGTCCAGCCCAAGCTCAAGCCCACATGAAGTCCAAGTCCACTATCATAAAAAATTAAAAACAAAGGCAGCTGGCTATTTTTTTCTTCTCTTGCATGATGAAGGGCAGCAAGTCCAGTAGGGCTTTGAGTCCATGCATGGGGCATGGATATTAGTTCATATATAAGTTCAAGTTGGACTCATGAGTTCAAGATAAATTTTAATTGGATTAAGTAGGTGATTAATTAAAACCACCAAGGAATTATGTAGTTGTGCAGATCCAACACGAGAAAAAAAAAGGAGAGGTTTTTCTTCGTTCATGGAAATAGGGGAAAAAACGACCATGCTAGGGTTTCAAAGTTGCAAAGCCATCGAGATCAAGAATCAAGGTTAGGCAAGCTAGGTCTTCATGGAGGGGATCGGCGTTGAAGTGAAGTATTTGTCACGGTGATATCAACTAGTGAGAGATTTGTAAAGGTCCTACATCCCTGCTCTTGATTATTGGATAAATTTCAAGAGGTGAAAATAAATGTGTACCTGTAATTTTATTCTTGTTGATAATGGATTTTTTATCGTTGCCCCATTATTTTTCCCAAAAAGGCTTTCCTCGTAAATTCAGTATTTTTATTCTTGTTATTTTTCATCTATTGTGATGGTCGCTTGGGTTTGATTGTTATTTTCATAGAATTTGTGTTTGATTGAGAACCAAATCCCAACACAAGTGTCCTCAAACATGCATATATATTATTTTCCCATGTGAAGAAAAAGAGAGGAACCTGAAGATTGCTGTGTCAACTCCTTTTGCTTTTTGTTTCTGAACGACCAACCTCAGGGTTGCCAGATCCTGCAGCCATAACACCCATGCCACTTTCCTGTCCATATGTGATCTTTGAATCTTCGAATCTTGGTCCATTCGGCAGAGAAGTGGTTTTATCACCATCAATCTCTTTAACAAGCTCATCAATCTTGCGGAACTGATATGGCCATCTTGAATTGTATAGGAATTGGCGAAGATCAAATCTGTTATCCTCTGGTGAATAACTCTGCAGTTTTTTTTAAAAAAAAAAAATCCATTATAATAATACAGCAACAAATTCTACTGAAAAAAAATACAGTTTGCTCATGATGTTACAGGATGGAAAGACAAATACCTCAGCATGATATGAAGGTGTCAATACAGTCATCTTATGTCGATTGATTGAATAATACTTGAAGAAATGTTTCACTTTCTCTGCAACCTCAGAGGGTGTTAACCGTTCACACCACTTATGGCAGAGATTCTGTGAAGTGAGAAACAAACCAAGAAATGCTAATCAATAAAAAATTGCACTATTAAAGTATGTATGTATATATATATATATATATATATATATATATATATATATATATATATATATATATATATATATAACAATACAAGGAAAGTAATTAAGAAATTTAAATTTAGCAAAGGCAGGAGAACTGTTTTTATGAGTTAAAAAGAGCTGCATGCTCTTGTTTCACAAAACCCCTCCTTCCAGGGAGGCTGCAATTAACAGTAAAAGTTAACAAACCAAATCCAAACAAATTTAGCAATTCAAATACCTTTTCAAGATGACCTCAGACATATTTTCATTCTTCCTTTAATATTTATCATATACAGCATTGCATCTTGTTCTTCGATAAAGATTAAAGATGACAACTACAACTACAAGTACCACTTGGCATTAAATCAGGTTAAGTGAGACACGGAGAGATGTGTTGGAAGAGAATAAATTACTTTTCAGTAACTAACCTGAAACATTGAAACAGGCCCACAGCGGAAAATCTTTCTCAACCTTCCGTAGACTGACAACTCCTCGTATGTCATCCCCATGTCCACTTCATCCAACTGACACACACAAACCATAATATTAGAGTTCATAAAGAAAAATTTAATGCAGTAAAGCTTATAACATTCATAATTTCAAATTAAGAATACTACACCTATGTATTGGATCATGCCAAAAGAACACAATGTTTAGCAAAACAAATATAAATCAGCTACCTAAGAGCATTCAATGTCTGTTTTTCAGAGAATATCCAGCAAATCACAGCACAGGGGATCAGGTACACTATGCAACATTCATCACAAAAATTTATGCAGATCTTTGAAACTAGTGATTTACTCATCAATCATTATTGCCGATCTTTGAAATTATTGATTGAAAAGAAATTTTGGTTCTTCCTTTTTTAAAACAGAATAAACATGGAAGTGAATTAATTATATAGTTCATTTGGCATGCACTGATATTAAATGTACAAATACATGAAAAATAATCCAAAATGATTTAGTATCAGCAGCAACACGGCAGCCAGAAACGCTGGAAAGTGGGGTGCTAAATCTCTATCCTACAACATCAGCTGCAGTGGCAGTAGTAGCACTGGATTACACAGAATGAGGAAAATTGAAGAGATGAGTACAACGAGAAACTTCGAGAACTAAATGAAATTTATACCAAAAAAAAAAAGATAATTCAGGCTTGGAGAGGAAGCACAAGAATTGGCCAAATGAGAGAAGAAGAGAGAGGGAAATGTAAAACCATAGAACGCTCCTGCTTGAAACACAGGAAAAGAAATGTTCAAAAGAAAAGAGATCTCACAAATAACCAAATTAAAATCAGTGGACAACCACAGAAACCCTCTTACTAGAGTAACTTGCACAAGAACTACTTAAAATTAGTAGACTCGAACAAAAAGTAAAGAAATAGATCTTTTATGCAATGCCGTACAATTGTGTGGATAATTTAATCTAAACAAGGCTAATATAGGTGTAGGTTTGTAACTTAATCTTAGTTTTTAATTATTTTTTATGCATCTAAGTTTGTAATAACATTAAACTTAGAGGTAGTCGCCCAACCTCCGCCACCATGTGCCATGCTAGTGTTACCTAACTCAACACCACCACCCCCCCCCCCCCCCCCCCCCCCGGGGGGGAAAAAAACAAAAACAAAAATAACACCAAAAAAAATGAAAATGCAATCAATACCATGCATTCTAGATCGTGCCAACATTGGCAAGTAAAATAATAGCTTCTACTCAATGTGCTCTTTAAATGTATTCAACATTAGTATTTAGCCTTTTCTTAATAGATTAACTAACGGCTTTCAAGATTTCTCGCTTTGAAGGCTGGAACTTTGGACTTTCAAATGAACTCATGTAATGTAATGAGCATGCATCAATACTAACATGACCTAGTGAATGCCCCCAAGTGTAATATGACCCCAATTCCCAAATGCTGATCCAATTAAACCTACGCCCTCCATAACACATATTGTCAGTAGTATTACCCTGTAACCATATCTGTACCACAAACCAAAGCATAGAGGCACATACATGCACAACTCAGACAGCACAGAGACACGCACGTGACATGAACATGCACACTGTTGAAGAGTATATCACATACTTGAATAGGTAACATACAAATAAATCAAATCACATACTACAAATAAGTAATACATCAACAAAACACTGAACAAGAATTACTAAAGAGTCTGTTCTAGAACTACAAATGGAAAACTTACAAGGTTAATAGAAAGTCAAGGAAGAAAGATGCAAAAAAACATATTTTTAAATAAACTAATGAACAAGATGAAGCATTTATGCGTACTCATAGGATTACCTGGTTATAATTGGAACGCATAGGTTCTAGTTCTGCAGTCGGAGGTGCTGCCTCAACTTCTGCTAAAGAAGAATATCCTAGATGAATTGCAGCCCAACGTAGAAAAGCACGAAGGTCCTGTTTGCTGACACTACCAATTGGATTGATATCTGCTGAACTGCAATCATACTGTAGAAAAAAATCTAAATATATATATCATTATTATGAAATAACCTCTTCTACTTACTAAGATACAAACAATACATAATTCCATCTATAAGACAGATACACTTGCAGTTCAGTATTAAGAATTTCATAATGAGGAAAACAATTGGTTACATAATGCCAACTTGCCAAGTAAACAAACAAATATACTTGGGAAAAGACGACTTATGCAAAAGATACGCCCAAGATTAAACTGGTGAAGATTCCATTAAGCTTTTTCAACCCTTGCAGTGCATTTGAACTTCAAGGTTGGACCATACTCTAAATTCTAAATTACCCAAAAAACCTAGATACATATAAGAATATGTGATCAATCTACTTAGCATGATACACATTGTTAACTTATAACCAAACAGCTAAAGCTTTTGATTATATTGGTTTCTTGACATGGTATCAATGGTCCAGGTAAAAGAGATCCTAAGTTCAAATTTCATTACTGCCAAATTTGTAATGTATTTCTTTATTCCCCTTTATTATGCATTTCCAAGCTTAGTTCAAAGCTGGAGGCCTTTCCATGTCACCAGAAAGCCCACACGACGGGGGAGAATCAAGTGCTAAATAAGCCACACGTATACCCTTAGCCCACACAATCCAAGTGCTAAATTAGCCAGATTTTGCATAAACTGGTTTTCGGACAAATAATAATTGGACTAAGAACAACATATTTAACATTTACCTTCGTCAAGTAACCACGCAGACCTTCGTCAACATTTGAACTACCCAATACGAGAAAGAAACCAGATTTATTGTGAACCCATGGCATTAGAGATGCTAGCATAAAAGCCAAAACCATTCTTACACGAGCTTGAATATTTTGCAATCCTAGATTCTCCGCATCAGATCCTCCATCAACCTGAAAATTCCACAAATTTTTACAAAAAAAAATAAAGTTGACATAGGAAACATTTGTTGACTATTAAGATGTTTCAGCTTTAATTTTTTTGATGCAATACAAAAAATCGAAAGCATAACACAAAGTACACATGAATGATCTAACATACCTTGTCTTTAGCTTAAAGAACCTCTGAGTAAAATAAACAATATAACACTAGTCATATAAAATTCAAAGATTTTTAAAAATGTTCCATAGAAAATAAGCTAAAAATCTAGAGCATAAAAGGAATACATGTTCAATCTATTATCTATACAAGATCAATTAATTCATATAACAATGTTACGCTAAAGAAGTTTGAAGGCTTGAAGAAGTTTGAAGAGGGACTGCTCAAATTTGTATGATTTTTTTTTTCAACAACTAGCCAAAAGACAAGATGTGAGACTCAATTTTCAAACATCTTGCTGATCATGGCAGTTTGACCATTGAAGTTCTCAAGCAACGGGACAAGTTTTAATAACTTAAAATTTTGGATTTCACGATAATTCATAAGGAAGACATAGAACATTATTATCTTTATAGACCAAATGACTCCAAGTCCAATTACTCGAGCATAAAATTGCAGCAAATATTTTTCTCACATTTAGGGCCTTTTAGAATAATAAGAAGAAGATAGAGGTTACTCGCATAAAGGTAAATGTAACGGTCTTTCGCATAAAAGTGTATCCTCCCTCATTCTCAATGAAATATAGGGCTAAGTCAAACATATCTCACATCCACCCAACACATATATACAATAAAGGCGCACGGCAATAGAGTGTGCATTACGGTTTTCCCTTCCATTATGATCTTTAACAAGGACCCGTTGACAGAGCCGTTCTATTCTCCATTGAACATATGTCAAATTCTTCATTTACAATATGAGCTTCAACTAAAGTCAACAAACACTATTCAGAGAAACCACTCCTGTCATCCTGCTTAAATGGATTGATTTTGATAGAAAAAGGAGGATGAACAAGAGGATGAACAAAAAAAGCATGCTTCTTTGTAACAACCTAATTTCATCATAACTTGCATTCCTGATATCAGATTAATCTCAGAGTGAGTACGTTATATTCGTTACATTTTTCTATATTTTTGGTGATTTTCTTAAAATTTTCTGGACAGTCACTTAAAATAATATTATTTTAATCACTAGTGGACCTTACATATATTTTGACTAGTCTATCTTCTTTTGACTTTTAAAAATCATGTTTGATTTTATTTAGATTAGTTTAATTAGATTTTGTAGCCTTAAACAACTCTAAAAACTATTAATACTAGCCATTTGTCCTATACCTATTTTATCTTATTCACTCATACCTCCCATACCCCATTTTCCCAAATTATGGATCACAAACCTACCCCTATTGCTGGACTGAACTGAAATGAGAGACTTTTTTTTATCTCATTTCTCTCTAAAAACTCCTTTATTCTTCTTCTCTTTCATACACTCATACATGGTCTCAATATAAAGATATTAGTACAGTTAATATAATGTAAAATATCAAATAAAAAGTCAATCTAACCTACCCCATACCTTAACTTTACCATACTTGTCATTTGGCCAAGCATGACAAGTCATCCTCTTACTCACATATCTTCTTTGTCTATTATATTTTTTTCTCTCTTTCTTTTCATTTCTTCTCCTCATCGTTTATTATCTCCTTCATTTTTTATCCTTCTCTTCCTCTTTTTACTCCAACTCTTTAGAAGAAGAATAAGAAAAGAGAAGAAGAAGAAAAGAAGAAGAAGTTCTTCAGTCTCAAAATAAATTTACCTTCCCTAACCAATTAAGACAAGTAAAATCACATCCACTCTCATATTTTTTTAACTCAAAATATTTTTTAGTTAACTTAGAACTTTGATTTGTTAAAACTTAGAAAGGTAATGTCTCTATAAAAAAAATCTCTATGATTATTCTAGAAAATTAAAAATATGATTTTTACACTTTACTCTAAGTTTATGTATCAAAGTTATCATTTTATTTATAATCTTTCATTCTTAAATTACAAGTTGTAAATTTAAATTATATACTTTATTTTTAAATTATAAAAATACTACCTTTATGAATGTTCATCATATTAGATATAAATTAAAAGTTTTCCATATAAGTTCTTTGTGTATAATACAATGATTTTAAATTATTTTCCACTTGCCATTAGAAATATATATATATTTATTTATTTATTTATTCATAATCATATTTTAAGGAGATGGTTCACATAAGTTTTTACATTAAGTTTACTATAATATTTCTTTTATACAAGCTATTACATTATGTCATAATATCTTTTTATGCTATGAGTGTTCTAAAAATCGTTCTATGCGGGCGCATATGCGCCCGCATAGGCGTATGCGGTGTGAAACCGCACCAAGAAGAGATTAATCGCCCTGTCCATGCGGACAGGGCGATTATGCGCCCTATGCGGACGCATAATCCGCATAGGGCGCATGACATTTGTGGGTTAACAGGTTTCGAATTGGTTTTAAAACCCGACCCGACCCGACCCTACCCGCAACCCATCCCTTTTATTTCCTTCTCGTTTCTTCGCGTCGATTATTCGTCCCAGAAATCCCTCGCGACAAAAAACCCTAAAGCCCAAATTCCCTCTCCGATCACCCAATCCCTCCCCTCCGATCGCCTTCGCTGTCGTCAATTGACTGATAGAGAAGATTTCTCTCGTCGACAACCCTTAAATCCCTTTTTCGTCGTCCCCTTCGCCCAGTCGATCGAGTCGTCAATCGACTGATCGCTCGATTAAGCGATTTTCCCCTCTGGCCTCCTTCAATCGTGCAGCGGCGAACAGTTCTCTCTTTATCTTCGTGCCTCCGCCTCCTCTTATCTGATTCTCCCCTCCAGCGAGTAGTCCTCCCTCCGGAGGCAGTCTCCAACTCCCCCCTCCGGCAGTCTCTCCCTCCGGCGCGGTAAAATATAATTTCCTTTCTTCTGTAGCTGCTTCATTTTCATTTTTTGCTTGTTTAATTTTATAATTTATATTTTCAATTTTGTACATAATTTTTGTTTAATTTCGGTAGCTGCTTCCCTTCTTTAATCAGAGAATTAATAGTCTCTAGTTGCATGTATGCTTGTTTAATATCTCTAGCTGCTTTAGCTACTTCAGTTGCATTTATCAGTGAGATTTTGCAGTTTTGAAGATTTTGCATTTTTGTAGTTTTTACCGTTCAGCTATTCAGCTGGAATTTGCAATTTTGAATGTTAAGAATCAATGCAATTTTAAAGTTGAATCTTAATTCAGCTGGATTATGCAGTTGCTGGCTAGCTTGCTGCAGTTTGGATTTTTTTTTTTTTTGGTGAATTATTCCTGTTGTGTTGATTAAGTAACAAAGAACAGAGAACTACTATCCAAAGGGAGAATATGTTGTCGGCTTACGAGTAAGTAGGCAGGTTAGTGGCACGATGAATTAAGTTTAATTAAGTTTATTTGAATTAACTAACCATTGAGTTATTTTAATTAAGTTTATTTGAATTATTTTAATTAAGTTTAATTAACTGATCACTGAGTTGAATTAATATTATTTGAATATAAGTTAGTGATTTGTTAATTGTATAAGTTTATTGTAGTAGAAATAATATAGGATTATTTGAATTATTTGGTGATTATTTTATGAGTAATATAGCATATAGGATTATTTGAATTATTTGGTGATTATAATATAGGATTATTTGAATTATTTGGTGATTAACTGATTATTCAATAATCAATTAATATTGTTAATTTTATGAATTATTTTTTTGAATGAGAAATAATTATTTTTCTTAATGATGATGTAGGAATTTCTTTAAGGCATATAAGTTCATTTGTATGTCATCATCTATGGCCTCCAATTCAAGTAGTTGTGGACGACCAAATCCATCGAGTGAGGAAGAAAGTCAGATTCCATTGAAACCACCAGAATCGAATGATATTGGATGGAATTATGCGAGGCTAATAAGAAGAGAATCCTATAATGATGTGAAATGCATCAAATACAATAAGATTATTAAAGGGGGAATAAACAGATTAAAGCAACATATTGCAGGAGTTGGAGGAGAAGTATCTGCATGTGTGCTTGCTACAGATGAAGAGCGGCGCATATGCAGGGAGAATTTGGAAGGAATCAAAAAGAGGAAGTTGACAAGAAGAAAACTGATTATGAGATTCGGAAAAAGGTATAAATATCCATAGAAAGAGAGACAGCAGAACCTGACCTCACTGGAGATCATAGGCCTCGTGTTACTGGTCCGCTGAACAAACTAGTGGACGAAGGTAAATGGAAACAGACAGTGATCAATGAAGGAGAGAGAAGAAAGTGGAAGGAGTTGGCGCATGATTATGCGGCCATGTGGGCATACGCCAAAGGAATACCTTTTAACACTTTCGATTGTGAGGAGTTTGATCTGTTTTGCGAGGCTGTTGGCAAGTACGGTCCAGGGTATAAGGGGCCCAGCCAATATCAATTGAGAATGCCTCTCTTAGATAAGGCATACAAAAAAATTGAAGATAGCTTGAAGAAGTCAAAGAAAGCGTGGGATGAATATGGCTGCAGTATTTTGACTGATGGATGGACTGACAGAAAGCATAAGAGTATTATGAATTTATGTGTCCATTTCAAGGGCGGCACATGCTTCATTAAATCCATTGAGGATTCGGCCAATGCACATACTGGTGACTACATATTGAATTGGGTAGAAAATTGCATCAAGGAAGTGGGTGAGAAGCGTGTGCTGCAAGTGGTTACTGATAACCACCCATCCAATATAGCAGCAAAAAATATGTTGAAGGAAAGAAGACCTAATATATTTTGGACCAGTTGTGCAGCCCACACTGTAGATCTCATGTTGGAGAGTATTGGTAAGATAGCAAAATACAAAGCGGTGATTGAGAAGACAGGATCAATAACAGTTTTTCTCTACGCGCATCACAGTACTCTGGCTTTGATGCGCTCATTTACAAACATGAGGGAGCTTGTTCGTCCAGAAATCACCAGATTTGCCACCACCTTCCTAAGCTTGAGTTGCCTGGTAGACAAAAAATCACAGTTGGCTGCTATGGTGTCTTCAGAAAAGTGGGATAACAACAGATGGTCCAAGACAAAGAAGGGCAAGTCAACTAAAGCCACAATTTATTCGGACTCCTTTTGGAAAGATGTTAAAGAGCTTCTGAAGGTATACACTCCTTTATTTAAATTGCTGAGAATTGTAGATGCTGATCGTAGACCTTCAATGAGTTTCGTCTATGGAATGCTGGAAGATGCAAAGGACGAGATCAAAGCTGTTTGCAATCGAAAGGAGTCTGCATTTAGACCAATTATTAATATAATTGAGAAAGAATCCAGGGACAGACTTGATTGCATATTGCATTTGACGGCATATTATCTTAATCCCTATTATTATTATAGGGATAATAAAGTCCAAGATAATACACTAGCAAGAAATGCCGTCATGCATTGCATATGCATATTTTACCCTGAGCATGACATCCAAGATCATATTGGTTCGTATGAATTTCGTGTCTACAAAGATAAGGGGGGACTTATGGGGAGTGGTATGGCAGAAAGGTACCGAATGAGCTTTAATGGCACGGATAATTTCGATCCAGGTAACCTTTATAAATGAAATTTAAAAGAATTTTATATTAAATTATATTCTTTCTAATTATTAACATCTTATTATACGTTGTTTTAATAGCTCATTGGTGGGATTTTTATGGAGGAGATGCACCAAATCTTCGAAAAATAGCAATTAAAATCCTAAGCTTGACAAGTAGCTCTTCAGGGTGCGAGAGAAATTTCAGTGTATTTGAAGGGGTAAATACTATTACAATGATTATATATTTTATAATTTTTAATTATATTATTTTCAGAGTTAACACTCTAACCTTCTTTTTTCTCGTGTAAAATCATATATAAATTTATAGATACATACAAAGAAGAGGAACAGGCTGGATGCTAAAAGGTTGAATGATCTCGTCTTCGTTCAGTTTAACAAAAAAATGGCACAGAAAAGGAATGCGAAGAAGAAGGATGGAGATAGTAAAGATGTGTTGATTGCTTCAGATGATTCCAGAACTTTGCACTGGAAAGATGAATTTGTTAGAGAAATAGAGAATGATGACGAGGATGAGATCTTTCATGGTTCCGGCTTAACATGGGATCTTGTTGCTGCGGCGAGTGGAGCTAACAAAGATAGACTCAGGAGGAGTAAAAGGACGCTAAGAAGGAGAGCTGCAGCGGGAATAAGAGCACAAGAGGGTTCATCCAATGCAGTTGTTGAAGATTTTCCTGAACATGATCAAGCTATAGCTGTTTTAGAAGAAGAGAGTGATGATGTGAATGACGATGATGATGATAGCTCTGAGGAGGAGTTGGAAAACAATGTTCAATATGAAGATGACAATGAGGAATAGTAGAGAATTTGTTGAGTGGAATGAATTGTATTTGACAAAAACTTGTATTATTTTTGGAATATGTAAACTAATTACTTATGTAGTTGACACAAACATGTATTAGCAATGTGTGGATTATTGTTATATGTTCATTTGTACATGCATTGTTCATTTTTATGTGTTGAAGAACTTTCTTATATATCATGTATATTGATTCTCATTTAATTTTTCTTTTTGATTTGCAGGTGAGCGACGTTTTTCATTCATACATACATGCATCGTGCTTTTTTTTACATTGGGAGTTCAGAGATAAGTCTTTCTAATTCTATCTTTTTAATTTCTTATGTAGAGCCAGTTTATATTCATTTTATATACTTACGATTATTATTTATAATTTTTTAGAGTTTTATAGTATTAATATATCCATTTTTTTATAATTATTATATTAATATATATTAAAATATTAATATTCCGCATAATTCCGCGTAATCCGCATAATCGCTGCGTAATCCAATTATGCGTTATGCGGTTCTGGACCGCACGCATACTGAAAACGCATTCTTGAACATTGATGCTATCCACGTTTACTTTAAATATATATACATTAGTAAGATTTAATAAATTTGTTACTTTCCATACTATGAAATTATGCTAAAATTTGAAATTTTCATATATTGTTAAAGTAATCCTTATAATAGTGTTGAGTCTATTTGATTCTCATCCTTACACCTTAGTACTCACTTACCTAATATGTATTTATATGCATAATTATATATATGCGATTTACATACATGATCATTATAGGTATTTTTACATTCTAATACTCACATACGTATTTATATGTATACTTGAATATATGAGTGTTTACATACATGATCATTTCCATAACACTCATTCTAACATTCTATACTCTATCATTCTTACCTTGACATATACCTAGTAGTTATTTGTACAAGATATAAAAAAATATACCGGATTTTCCTTATTAGTACATACACATATCTTAATAATGTCATAAATCTTGACTTGCCTATTAACTTGATTTTGACATGAACCATATCTTACTTGTTACTCGAATATTGATTAGATGATAGACATGTATATGTATTAATTTTGACACGATTGGTTTATCATATTCCGGATTGATTTGCATGTAATATAACTTGAAAGTTTGGGTTATGGGAGAACTAAAGGGTAGACAAATATTATATTGTGAAAGATTTAGGATAGGCTGCACAACCGAAATAGGCGTCCATCCGCAGGGCGCCCGGATGGTACTAAGTCATCATTTTTTTTATTCCATATTGATGGGATGACCGATTACTCAGTATCGGTATCTGTTTGAGTGCTTAGCGGCACGGCTGGTTCAGCGCCAGCATCTTGGCCGGGTCCCACATATGCACGGATAATTTCACGATACGAGTTTATTTTTTTCACAATTTAGTTCAGAATATAAACTAAAATAAGATATTAACTTAGACTTGATATGCATGTATATCTCTGCTTGATATTGTTACTTGATCATTTAATATTTCCCACACATGCGCATACTTTTATATTCAGTTATATTTTACTACTTGTTTATATTACACACTCTCTATTTTTTATTGTTTTACTTGCCGGATTTAACCCTAAGCTTTCCCACATGCTCAGATACTGAAAATGTGAGCGAGTATCTGCCGTTGCACGACCCATATTTTCTGGAGCAGGCCGAGTAGCAGTAGATTCCTAGGCCTCTACTTTTTGTATTTTTGGATTTAGTATGTATCACTCTTTCGAGGATTTAGTTTCCAACTTCTGTATCAGTACTTAGTTATTACTTTCTGTTTTAGAAATGTATATCTTTCTTTCTATATGGCAGTAGACTAACTTCCAAAATCCTGATAGATGAATTGTATTTTAAGTTTATTCATTCCTGCTTTTACATACTCATTGGCGTCGTACACGTCAATTTACACGTGCCCGTCGGTGACGCACTCCGTTCCGTGCTTAGTGAGGAGTGGGGCATTACATTCTTTCTAGGTTATTTTCCTGTTCTCCTTGTTCCAACTAAGATTAATTATATATCTACTGCAAAGGATGAAATAAAAGGGGAAAAGTAGCATGCTCAACAGTTTTACTAAATAAAGGTAACTATATGTATCCATCTCAAATAAAAAGTTAACATTTAATCACCTTATAACGTGGCCGTTTCCCTGTAAGTGTTTGGAACAAAGAGATCAATGAAGAAATAACACTATCTATATTCACATCCAGGTGCCATGAACCAATCTCATCTGATAGCTTCTTAGCTCGGGATCTTGTCTCCTCAGAACTGCAGGGAACGAAAGGATTATCTAAACTTTATTTCACATACTAATAGTAGGTTTATACAATCAACAAACATAACAAATACAGGAGAGAAAAGTAAATAATCACAAGTGCGGATAGATGTGCTAAATATACTCAAAATCTTGCCCTCAAATTCTTCCACATTTACTCCATTAACAAAGTTATCACAGTATTATAGAAATCAAAAGCTTCTGATTGTCACTTAAAGCCATAAATGAATGTGTTAAATAAGTGGTACTGTTATAATGCTGAAGGTTGGCAGAATTAGATAGTCTTATCCAACCCAGATGATTCAACTTGCACGTTGTTTAACCTATCAATAACTTCAATAAACAATCAATGAGAATGGTGATAGATGCTCTCAGATATAATTATTGAGACAGGCAGCCTGATTCAGTAACCGCATTGTGTGCTAAATTCCCATATCCTGTGACATTAGAGGAGTATCAAGCAGAGGATTTTAAGACAAATAATAGCTATATAGAATCCTTATAATTTTTCATTAAAAAAAAGGATCCATATAATTACTTCTGTACGAATCACTGTAAGAAAACATGTTTCAACTTTCAAGAATATAGTTTTTGAGAAAATAAAATACTTAATGGAACCATATAACACGTAAATAAAGAGCATCGAATATGGGAGCTAATTACTTAGAGCATGCAACACTTGTACAAAGTAGCACCAAAAACAAATAGATGATAGATGGATGCAGCCTGATTCAATATGGCGAAAAATAAGGAAAATGCTCATGCATGTGAACCATAATAAATGTGCTTGTTAAAAGCTTCAGTTACTAACCTGTTTTCAGTTCCCATATAGACTGTATAAAATACACGTTTTGCAAATTCTTTACTGTCAGTAGGGAACTCTCCATTGTTGTACTTGCCAATACGTATTGCATCAGCTTTGACTTGTTCATCTCCATTTCTTATATCTGCACATCGTTTATAACACATTTCAAAAATTAATGGTAATGCAAAATAAAATCATTTAATAAAAAAGCAAAATACATACAAAGAAAATTAGTTGATACATTATGGAAAACTTAATTTAAGGGCTATACTGGTACAAGAAAGATTGATAAATCTCACTATGTGCATTTTGTAATAAGGATATACTGATGTTCTTAGGGATAACTGAAATTCGATAGTGACAAACTGACAACTGGTGTTGTTTAAAAATTTGAAGAAACAAACTTTCATGTATATATACCTGTCATGGATGTACTAGCACCTAATACTCAGAAAGACATCGGTTCAAAATATTTAAAGATAATGGGGCACATAAATTGACGAGTAACATTAGATGCCAAGAAGTTTGGAGAAAACCTGAGGGACAGGACATAAAAGTTTGGTAAGAAAAAATAATACATATGAAAGAGTTATTCAGGATCTAAAAGTGCTTGTGGTCAAAATAAATATCCAAGCAATTTAAACACAGGAATGATTTTCCGTTCAATATTCATCACAAATGGATGGAGATAGTGAAAGCATTTTGAATAGACTATAACTTGTATACAAATGATTTGCCTTTTTGACATTTATACATATAGATGGAGATGCTGAAGACATTTCTAATAGACTACATCATGGTAAATGAAGTGGAGCACCAATTTCTGGGTAGCAAAAAATGACAGATGGATAGCCTGGTAGCTTATGAAAGTTTAATAAATGACACTAATCTGGTGATGAAGCTTAGAACTAGGGATGAGAATGAACGGGTCCAAGGGCCAGCCCTTGAACCTACCCATTATCATCCCTATTTGGATCTAAATGCTGCACATAATGAAAATTCATACAAACAAAAAGATATTTCCAGAAAAGAAATAGATGTGGATTTACACCAATCAAATCATGGAATTGAACATGAGAAGAAGATGGGGGCAGATATAGTGACCAGTAGTAGAGACCCAAGTTAGGACGACGGATTTGCTTTTGTATGCTGACAGCTAGAGCGATCAGGTAATTAAATATGGATGAAAATCTTAAAAAAATGTTTTTAAAAACTTTTCTGCGCGACCAGATGTTGCTCTAAATAAGTATAAACCTGTGAAGAAGGACTAATAAAGAAGCTAGACATGATAACTATGACCAGGTCTAAGATATCATTTAAACATTCAGAGATGCTAGATCATTGCATTCACTTGTTCAATGAACTCAGATGATGCAAAGAAAATCTCAAAATCTAAAGCAACGGTATCCTGCCATCAACTTATAAAAAAAATATCATTAGCAAGATAAAAAAGCATATAGTTTGACCTTTTACAACAAGCTGGCACATAGAACCTACGATAGCTGCAACAGCAGAACTATCTGCCCCGCCAGAAAGTGGAAGCAAAAAACCAGAAGCGCCACTTCTTCTTAAATAATCCCAAAGCCAGCAACTAGGTCCATATGCAATCTCTTCCTCGGGTAAGTGGTACTTAATCTACAGAAAAATTATTAAACAACAATCAACTAAAACATAAAAACTGGCGGAGAACCACTTTACCCAAAAGCTTATGTTGATGGTTGTGGACTATCAAGATGAAGGACACTCCACTTAACAAATAAAGGTACTTTAATAGATGAAAATAGAGCTCTACTGCTATGGATCAGTAAATTCAGACTCAGAGATATATTAAGCACTTGTTAATGCATTCAACAAGGTACTTTTTACTTTTCTAGAAAAATATGCAAATACACATGCCATCAGTCATCACATAATACTTGTCTGCAGAAATAGATGAAGTGAGAAAAGAGAAGAGGAAATCCTGTTCCTTTTCCTGTGTGGAAGATTTACAGAGAGAAAAGCTGAATGTATACGGTATGAAATAATTCAACTTATGTGTTTTGAATATACATGCAGTGCCTAGTTTAAATCTGAATAGCTCTATCACTAGAGAAGGCAAAGTGGCAGATGGTAAAGATCTCTAGCAACCGCGTATCGGAATATTCAAGATACTAAAATCTGCAGTTCATTTTTCTTGTTAATTGGTTTACCTCGACCTGAACTAAAACCCACAAACACAAAGAAGAAAACAAAAATCACCACCCAGTGCACAAAAAGATACAAAAATAGACGAGAGTGTCTGTTGCTGCCCCCCCCCCCGCCAAAAAAAACAAAAAACAAAAAACAAAAGATATCATGTGCAGTAAGCTATTGAGGTTGATCACCTTCAAGAAAAGTAAAATAGAGAGTATGTCTTATAAAGTGCATCAGCGATAAAGAATCAAAATATTCATATTTGAGATAGAAATATAAAGTCCCTTGAATTCAATGTTAAGGCTTCTTTGAGGAAAGTTGATGACTAAAGTGTTCTTCCCCTTGTCTTACAACCTCATCATTATGAAGGTCGTTTTACCATTATATGTGCACTCAGCTTGGCAAGCTCAGGAAATATAATTTCCTAGGCACATCCTTGCCATGCTGTTCAAGAATTACACCTCCTATGATCTCATCAGAGGCATGTTTCTTTCATCTTGACTCTACAAATTAGATCTCTTCAGCCATCCACAAGACGAACGCCCCGACTTAACACAAGTATCAGGTAAAGCAAGAATGTTAACAACAACTTGAAGGAAAATGACAGGAGAACTAAAATAAATGCCTAATTAAATACCATGATTGGTCAATTGGAATTACCTACATCAGCTGGTAGCATCCAGCTTGAGACAAGCCAAGAAGATATGAGGCAAATTTTAAAAGTTAAATAAATAAGTTACAAGTTCAGAGAGACAATAACACTAACCTCAACTGGACTAGTAGGAAAAAGTTGGAGCTTAAATGATTGGCAAAGTTTATACAACACTTTCACCGAGGACACCCTAGTTTTGTGGCTTGCTTGCTCTCTGAAACTACTTATAGATCCACGATAGCTGGAAACCTGCAAACCAGCAAAACAAGGACTCATTCATGCGTCTGTAATAGCACATGTGTTCCTTTTTCTGCATCGTGACAGTAACATAATCTATCAAATATCAAATGATAGTGAACAAATCCTCTTTCAAATCCACAGAAAAGAAAATTTAATTATAGATGTGTCAATGATTAAAGAAATTACACACCTTGATCCTTCGATCATAGAATGTGCTTGCACTAAAAAAAAAATGTACAGCTGGGTCAGATGCAAATTCTGAAATTTGCAATATCAATTAATAATAGCATATGATATTTAAAAATCAAGAATGTTCAGAATATCAGCAAGAGTCCATCTTTCTATTTATCCCTCCTCTTCGTTTCTACTTCTTCTCTCCATCTTTGTTTTTGGTAAGTTTAAGGGTTATTTTTCTTTTAAAGAATTTTGGCTTGGCCATGGGTTGGTTCCCAACAAGTTATAGACTGATAAATGAAATAATAATAATAATAATAATAAGTTAATAACCAGCTCAACACAGTATTGACCAAACATGATAGACCAAGGATTCATTTGGACCAAACATGTAAACACCCAACCTGAAACCCCAATAGATGTCATTTTCAACCGCTTAAAGCCTGGTCAACTATAAATGCTTGAACATAGTCAAGTTGTGATGAATTAATGCGAACAAGAGCCAGAAGTATGTATGAGGAATCATGAGATATTACAGCAATTTTGATAGATAGTAGAATCTAATATAATATCAAAATAAATAAACTAAAAAATCAAGAGAATATGGCTTACGCCTTACGGCATCAAGATCAACTTGTGCAACTAAAACCTCAACATCCTTCAACGAAAACTGAGATCCTTGAGCAACCACATCTCCATTAATAGCAATACAAGAACATCCATCTGTGGAAGATAAATATTAGACACAACATAGGGAACTGATAAGACCGCTCTTTAATGAATAGGTAAAATCAGAATTGTGGAACATTTTGCAGCAGAGTATGCAAGTACTAAGTAAACCAATATGCTTCCACAATATATGAGACTTGCTTGCAGGTTATTTACATATACAGCATGAAAAAAAATCTATATCAATGAACATCAGGAGCTCAACCATGAAAATAATAAGTTTCAGTCTAGTGGTTAAAAGGATCAACATGAAGTAGAGATATTGAGAACATTAACACACAAATTGTAGCTCAAACAGCTAGTATACACAGATTTTATTTTCAATTAATTCACATAAAATTTAAATAGAAGATGAATTACTGAATTATAAATACCAGAGCTGGCATTTTCTACCTCAAAATGATAAGTTTGATTTAAAATAGAATGCTCAGATTGGTATTACCTACTTTACTCAACAACCCCACCCAATTCATGGTGGGTTACAGATCTGAATCATAGGTTTGAGTGAACAGTCAAGAGGATAGATATAACGTAATAAGGTGAAAATACTTTTGCTAGTAAGAGAAGAAAAGAAAAAGCAAATGAGAAGTCGAAAGTAGATTTATCATCACCATCAGATGAACCAAATCTGCTTTGAATAGGAAAATTAGCATTAATATAAAACAAATGGAAAGAACATACGTTCATGAACATAGCTTAACTGTGGATGGGGGCACTCAACTGATGAAAATTCAAATCTAATACTAGCAGGAAAATCATACTTTACTAAATCTACTTATGGTTCTCAAAAAAGAATAACAAGAGACAAGCTACAAAAATGATTATCTTCATTTCTCAAATAGTAAAACTCACCGTAATAAAGACGGCCGCCATCACATCCTTGATGATTACTATAAATGTAAACACCTCCACAGAAAAGGGTTGCACTCTTCATAGCATCAATTCGCAGGTTCAGTTTTCTGAGCTGGTGATGACTTCCACTTGCATTCATAAAGACCTCTACGCCATTGTGTGCAAGTTCAATGCGAGGGGCATGGGCAGTGAAGAGCTCTTCACAGGTTTCAGCAGCAACAGCTCTAACAAAATGAATGTAGATTGTATTGACTTTCTTGATATAATTGCAGGATAGATAACACATATCTCATTACTTTATTGAAGTCAGCATTGTTAACTACCTGGTATGTGGTTTTTGAGATTTCAAGAGCTAGCAACAAAAGCGTACTGATGACTAACTAATAATGGCTGACAAATGGAACACAACACTGAATTTGGCATCTTCTCTTGATAAACGAAGATGCATGACAATAACAACTCTTTTTCTTGATTTGAAATGTTTATAGATAGGAATGTGATTCTTCCGTTAGGTTAGTGCCTAAGAGATGAACACAGGTCCATCTAGCAAATAATATGGGTTTTTTTCATCAACTAGGCTTTTAGTGGTCAGGTGGTCTCTCGAAGCTTGCTCCTTGGTGGCATGAATGTAAACTATATAACCGATAAGGTAGGTTTTCGGGTTGAGGAACAGACTGAACATTCAGGCATGGAATCAACTGTGATCGAATAAGCTCTTTTGAGGACTAGAAGCAAGGTACTGACTGGGGAAGGCAGGGAAGTAACTGAACTGACTTAATCCCTAATGTATTCGAAAAGAAGAAGGCTCATTAAGAAAATGACATAGTGAAAGAGTAGGCGGAGAATGTCATGGTTGTGGACATGTTGTTCAAGAGAATTACTAACCACGGCAAAAGACAAGAAGGACGTTATCCTTGGAAATCAAGATATAGTAGCATATATTTGTCTGATGCCTATAGTTCCATTGGCAATGAATTCAGGACCAACTCAGCGAATTTGACAATAGGTTTACAAGAGGTCTTTAATCAGCCTACCCCAAGTATTTGGGATAAAAGACTTGGTTGTTATTGTTGTTGTTGTCGTTTAAAAGTGGTCTTTAATAGCTTGGCCAATTCTTGATCTCTAACATTATCCTACTACACAATCAGTTTCATATGGTTTGTAATAGAGAATTTACAGTTCTAATTAAGAAATTTTGGGGGGAAAGATCCAGCATATGAGATCTAGAGACTCGAAAATATTCTGAAGTGGAAGTAACCAAGTTCTGACTATTGTATGTTTCCACCTTTTCATGTAAAACACATAGAAGGCCTCAAAATTTTAGTTTTAAAGGATCAATCTACTCCAACTTATATCTACACAGTGCTCTAGTTTTTTATAAGGTTTGAACATGATATCTAATGAACAAAGATTAAAATCTTATAATTGAATGGTAACGGTGGATGGTTTATGTTATTGAAAAAAGGCAATATTGGAAATTATGATTGGCAATATCAAATATACTTGTAAAATATTGGCAACACTAATACCAATATTATAGCACTAATACCAATATTATAAGATCAATATTGTATTAGATATCTCAAAATCAGAAACGATATTCAAGATAATATCAGTATTGACCAATATTTACAACATTGGAAAAAAGGTTCTACAGTAACACTCTTTTGTTTCTTTTTTCATCCTAATTTCCATCATTATTTTACTTCCACATCCTTTACTTTTTTCCTTCGATTTTTATGGCAAATAAGCAAAAATTAACTTAATAAACTCAAAAAATGCAACCAAACAAAGCTCTGAAGCAAACGCGAAATCCAACAGATTTTATTACTAAACCTTAAATAAGGGGTTTTAAGTTAACAAGGATTAAGTACTAAAGCTGTATGACACTAGTAAAAAAAGGTTCTCCAAACAGTTACAAAAGGGAAGTTTAACCAAAGAGATAAAATCCTGGAAAATATAGCAAGTTGACCTACTTTCCAACAAGGTATTAGGTGGGTTCGGGGCGGGGGGGGGGGGGGGGGGGGGGGGGCGGGAGTCAAAACAAGACACATAAATATAATATTGACACAAAGAAAAGTATTACGAAAAGCTTTTGAGAGATAAAATTCCCATGAATAATGAAGCCTGTGATGATTTGCAGACTGTACAAGTATCTTATAGACCACAATCTTTTGATAACCTAAGCTTCTACCTTGAAAAATGAGCACCAGATAATTGACCAACTTCCTACATAGTAAGCATTCAACCTAATGTCAAACATCAACAGTTCCACATGTATGGCAAGCAATGAACAAGAAGGGCCCTGTTCCAGAATGTTGGCAGCCAGTTGGATAGGTGGACCAAAAACTATTATGTAGTTTAAGCTCATCCAACCAAGGGAAATCTTCCAAATTCCTCTAGAGTGGGAAAGACTAAAATTATGGATCAGGAGGTGAGATGACAAGTGTTGATATAGGCTTATGGGTGAATCATTATGCAACCTAACCTTGTACTATAATACATTCTAATAAATTAATGGTGATTAATCTTTACATAAACTAACCTCTATGCATATTGCAGTTATGATGCAATTTAATAAACTAACTAACTTGTTAATATAAAGACACCATTTATCATAGTTACCAGTTTTATGTGAGAATTTAACTCCTAAAGCATAAAATAGATAAGCACATGAGTCAGCATAATTCACTACTTTGTAGGACAAAGTGGCTCAGTGTTCAGACAAGATTTAATACAAGCACCAAGCAAGAAGATCAAGTAAAAGGCTAACTTTGGTTGACGAAAATAAATACTCAAACAAGTTAATTCCCTTTGGTAGTTCAAAGCACCTCTATTCTGTCAGTATAAATCAGTATCTCACCAAGAACATCACACACACAATCAGAAGGAGTTTTCATATTCAAAATCTATCCTGCAAAACTAATTTTCATGTTACTCCAATAGAAGTTCAATGGCATCTCAGTTGCCATGCCTCTTTAATAAGAACAATAAATAAGAGCATAAAAGATTGTGGCATCCATAATCAGGTGGAGGCTATAGAAGGAAGTGGCATAAATCATTTTAATTTGGAGGTATACTTAACCAAGGATCATGTGCAGCACATTAAGAAGAAAGAGAAGACAAGTATTAATTCAAAAATGCAAAATGAAAAGTGAGAAGTACAAAAAAATAAATAAATAAATAAAACAAATAACCAGTTTACTCAACATCATGTTACTTACGTGTCTAGAAACTGAATAAATGCATAGCCAAAAGGTACTGTAATCTGAGATACAGTATCAGAGATATCAGTGGGAAGTTGAAAGTCCAGAAGTTTGTCTTTAAGTGTCCATGCTGAAAACCACCTAAGTTCCCTGTAATTTCCATCATTTGCAAGGGCCATCTTTGGGCGGATCAATACAATTTTCCGATTTAAACAGAAAACCTGGCAGTTATAGCGCACACTTTCGTGAATGACGGGCATGCCAATGCTGCACAGAATATTATCAGTCCAATCACCTGACAGTATATCCTTCAAACACTCCCATCTGCAAACAAAAAACTTAATTATGTCAGTCAAATGAAGTTGTCAGACAACGTGAAAGCAGATCATCAGGTTGCACAGATTTAATATAATTAGATATAGGGAATTGCATTTAGAATCACACTCCCAATCACAAAAGGTAGATAAAATAAAAGAAATAAGAAAATTTATAAAAGGTATGCAACAAGTTTTGTTAAGGAAAAAGGAAATAGAACATACACATAAGATACCTATAAATCCTGAAAAGGTGTGCAAATTAACCCATACAACATTTCTTGAAACAGATTCCTCTACCAGACTAGAATACAAATGTATTGTGCACAAATCCCAAATATAAACAAGGGAAATAAGCTAAATCTCACAGCATCAAACAAAAGTTCCACAGAGTACACAAAAGTCACATATTTTACCAGTTTGTGCATTGATACAAAATATCATTAAAAGAATTCCCCCCTTATCATCCTTCTTTCTAGCAGCTAATGCAATGTGTCAACTGGAAACCATTGCGATACAAACAAGATTATTAGCAAACCAACAGATGCGAAACCATGAGAACTGCCTAAATTCAAACTCCAGAGCAACATCTTATCAGACTTTTATAGAAATAAAACAGAGCAGAAGGAAATGATCAAGATTATAGAAAAGATACAACGCAAACACAAATACCACCAAACTGAATAGCCTCATTCACTAACCAAAGTTACTGAAGCATCCATGTCTTTAGAAGAAGACTCAAATCACCAACTAACAGAAAATAGATAAAACTTTTTAACTCAAATTAAACTAATTTCCTAAGCCTCATTCTTAGCTTCCAAACCAAAAATAAAAATAAAAATAAAAATCTTATACAAAATTTGGTTTAAAAAAATCAGTGATGGTAGTGAATGCATTCGACCCTGAAAATTTAAAACGTGGCTTTAAGATCAAAAGCAAACGTTTACAATATTGCTCAAGCACTTGTGCGTTCAAAATTACATGAAATACATGCTCCTAGTATCCAAAAGAGCAGCAGGATCCTTATAATCAAGAATCCCACTTACAGAATGATCATTTGATTAGATTTTATAGGAGAAGATACTGAATAACACAGGTAATAAAAACAAAAAGCAAAAAAACAAAAACAAAAAAAAAAAAACAAAAAAAAAATTGCAGATGACGGCAACAACTTACGAATGGGTGACAGTATCCTGCTCCAAGAAATGATCTTCACACCCATAACCAGTAATCTCAAGCTCCGGCCCAACTCTGATGACGGCCCCAGCTTCCTTCGCCCTAGCAATCGACTCCTTGATGTTCCTTACATTATTATCAAAATCCATCGCCCATTGATTCAGATTGCAAGTCGCGACCTTTAAGAGCCTCATCCTCGATCTGTGCAAACCTAAAACCAAAGCCAATATTGATTAGAACCGATTTAGTGTTTGAAGAAATAGGCAAAAATAGATGTTGAATTATACCGTGGGAACTTGAGACGTGTTGTTCGAGGAGATTGAAATTGAAACCCTAGAATTTGAGGGAAAGCGATTGAAGGCGAGTAGAAGGAACGAGGGAGAGGGAGAGAGAGAGAGAGGATAAATACTAAATAGTGGATGAGAATAATGAACAAAGTGCAGTTATTCGGAGAACATAAGGTCCGTGCCGTGCGTCAGGTTCGGTCGGGTTTTTGTAAAATTCTCGAAAGCAAAACCGACCGCACGTTTTGGCAAAAAAATAATGGCAGGCCTAAGCAGATTAATGCCATATTAACCAACCAAATACATAGGGAATAAAAAAGGATTAGGTCAATCCTGCTTAATTTGGTTCAGAAAATCCATCTAAATTGGTTTAACCAGGAATAATTCATAATTTTAGACGTTTAAGGAACAACCCTTTTATTTATAAAAAGATAATCGTTAACCTTCCACGTACAGAACACATTCTTTTTTTTTCTTTTTTTCCTTTTACAATAAGCTGTAGCCTGATTAACATAATTCTCAATTAATTAACTTAAATTAAGAGGGCGAACGAATTCAACTCATTAAATTAACAAGAGCAAAGGAATATTTCATTTTATTAACTATCTTTTCTTAATTAATTCTCTAATTTTAGTTAAGATTATTAACCAAATAATTACTCTTATCTAGCAATTTAGTCATATCATTTGAATTGGAATTTTTGAATATTTTCAATATATGAGAAAAATTGGAAAATCAAAATAATTGAGTTTTTTATTTTATTTTTTTGTTGATTTTTTATTGTCCTCAAGAGTTTTTGTTGGAACAATAATAAAAAGAATAATGATATTTTTTTTTTTTTATGATTCTGTGCGTATCCGAAACAGACACAGTACCAAATTTATGAAAGAAGGAAAGGCTACTACAAATTCCGAATTGTTCAAACAAAGCCGCTGGAAGACTTGACATGATCTTAGTAACATTGACGGCTTGATTCAATTATGTTCTCCACATTTTATATGCAGCAACCTTCCTCTTCAACTCAATATATAACTTTCTAACAAAAAAAACAATTTTGAGTCCCATCAAGACAAAACAACAAGTAAATTTGTTTTTTCTTTTTTTCTAGTCAAATTCACAGTCATAATTTTTAGCAACACTAAATTAATTGAGTCTCCACTGAAAATCAAATTCAAAACATCTTGCAAATTAGAGAAAATATCACTTAAACTAATACTCATTAGCAAGTAAATTTGTTGATAGATAAAAGTATTTAGTGATGCACACTAAACAAAGACATCCAGTACGGAAATAGCTTAAACATTAGAAGCAGCATCAGCGGAAGAGTTAGCTAGTAAAGTGCTTCCTCTATAGCTTGTCACTTCAGGATGGCACGCCAATTCAGGATGCGAAGCATTTCTACTTTGCAAACTTAAAGCATGGCTCTTTGAAGCTTCCAGGCAGGAGGCTATCTCCCTCTCTTTGCACCTCCCCTTCTTCCCCTTCTCAATATAATCCACCACCACAGCTCCAAAAAAGCTCTTCCACCATGGCGACTTGCAATTGTTTGATGCATTGATAGAACAGCCAACAAGTGCTCCAGCCTTCCATGTGGACACCCATCACTATGCATTGGACGATAAATGGTAAAATGTCTC
Organism: Dracaena cambodiana; assembly: GCA_036321105.1. Classification (NCBI taxonomy): domain Eukaryota; kingdom Viridiplantae; phylum Streptophyta; class Magnoliopsida; order Asparagales; family Asparagaceae; genus Dracaena; species Dracaena cambodiana. The sequence goes on along the minus strand of JAYEPQ010000012.1, from coordinate 6,925,400 downwards.
CTTTACGGAGTTAGGACAAGCAATTTCGTATTCCAACAAGGCAAAACAATAAACCTCTGTGGACTGTCGTATATATGAAGATCTCAAAAGATTTCAGAATTGAATAGAACTGGCACGAGGGATCTAAATAGAAACACACTCTCCCGGTTACCATCACTCTCATTTCGAACATGACATTCAAACAAATTATCAAATTTTCAGCAATGTACCAATCTTTGGTCTACTTGAAAAGATTATTTCTTCGAAAAAAATGAGAAGTACATAGAACTCTCCTATCTTGAAAAGATTAGTTCTTAAAAAAAAAAAAAAGGTCTCTTTTTGATAAAACCACCACACAAATAGCCATGGTTATTAGTAAGTAAAATGTAAAACGTCTGTTTTAAAAACTTTTCAATTATTTCTTACTAATTTAATCTGAACCCTTGGAATACAAATCTGAACTGATAATGTAAGACAGAAAATATTGCAACAAAACTATTCATTTATCAAGACATTAGGTTGCCCACCAACAGGGTTTGACACTCTCGAGTCTACAACTACAAGCAAAGGTGCAAAATAAGGAGGAAACAGAATGCACATGATTGACATGAGATACCAGAGTCAATATACAACTGGGCATTGGGAGTCACCGACTGTGAAGAAATGTCAATCCTGGCTCCAAAATTCGGCAGTTGAAACTTCCTTTACAATATAAGCAGTTGCATAACTTACTGCCTGGCAACACTAAAGCCAGCTAACTTGGCCAGCCGCTTAGAAAATAATCTCTTTAATGAAAACGAATACCAAGGAAGATGGTTCCTATAAAAAGTCCCAAATTTACTTCCCAAAGAAAAATAAACTACAAACTGAAAATTCAGCCAGTAAAATCTCAACATTGTAGGGATAATATTTATTGGCATGTAAAGACCCACCTACTACTTAAAGACTATCCAACTGAAAATTCCAACTAGACATCTATATGATAGATAAATAAACAATAACTAAATTTCTTTTGCTGTCTGAGACCACATAATTAAGTGCCAATGTATGACAAAAAAGACTTGCACAAAGATTATTCATTTATCCATAGGTTGCCCACTAACAAGGTCTGAACACTCTAAGTAACTCAACAATCTACAGAAAAATAATTGTGTGTTGAATTAGCTAGAGGGGAAATAGTTCCCGTATTTTAAGACCAATAAAGTAAAGCAATTTATTGTGGAGCACTGTCAATCCCAGATACAAAACTAGCAGCTGAGAGCTGGTTGGCACTTCCTTTTCAATATATGCAACTGATTTAACTTACTGCCTGGCAACACTACAGCCAGCCAGCTCGGCCAGCTGCAACAAAAAATAAATAGTTTCTTCAACAAGTCTCAACATTAAAACCCAAAGAAGGTGGTCTCAACAACAAATTCTGACATTATAAACCAACATCATCAATTAAAATATTCTAGCGGTAAAAAAAAATTGCAATTGGTGGGCTTTCTACATTACAAATAACATCATAGTGATTAACTGTGCATTAAAAAAAAAATCCTACTTCTATAAATTAATTATTCACAAAATGCTTCTTCTAATTGCTTTATTATGCCATGTATCAAAAGCTCTTATATGGAAATTTTAATTTCAATTTGACTTATTTCTTGTAACAATTGCATCAAAATGACAAATTGTGCACAAAAAAAACATAGAAATTGATTCCATAAACTTAACAGCACCCACAAAAAGGACCAAAACCACTGTATTTAGATGTACTTTTTTGCAAAATCAGTAATTTTCCTCGGGAGTTCATTTATCTAGCTTGGGTATCATCAATCCAAAATGGATCTTCGTGTATGTTATAATTGCACTTCATCAACCAAATAGGGATAATTTCTACATGAGAATTATGAGATCAACAATATGTCGTGGACAATAAACAATAAAAAATTGCAAGAAAAAACTTTTTAAAACTAGGGTTTCAAGAAAATAATGAGTCGATCAATACCGTGCACTGGTCGATGAGCTTGGAATGGGTCAACGCTGATCTCCAGCTGGCGGCGGTGCTGAAGGCGAGAAGGAAGGGGCCGGCGGCCGGATCGTCGGACGGAGCGGCCGGAATCGGGCTTCGTGAGAGAGGGATCGGGGGATCGAAGGCAACGAGGGTTGATGAAGGTGAGCAGTCGTCGAGATTGATGCTGGGACTATCTTCCCAAATCACCGTAGGTGCCGATTTCTGCTAGGGTTTCTATTGCTGGCCGAATGGTTTGGATCGAAGGGGAGAGCGATTCGACCCGCAGTAAAATTCACCCGCAGCTTCTAAGGGCGCCGCCAAAATTTCTAAGAGCGCCACCTTTTCTAAACTCACTGTCAAGAAAATTAAAATATACAATTTCCTTTTTAAGGGCACCCCCATAAATTCCAAATGTCCTCTAGAAATTCAACTGTATCTCTCCCAACTCCTTGCATCGCTCCCAATTTTGTGCCCTTGCCTCAGTCCTTCATGTCCCCATTGACTCAACCTCGTGCCCTCGCCACTCACATCACCCATCCAGTGTTACCTCCTCTTCGCCTCCAATGGCCAAATAAGAAGAAAATTAGTCGGTTCTTACGTGTCGAAGGTCATTTGACTTCTAATTGACAAATGGTTGAAAACCATTTAATTTTTAGAAGTTGACTAGATTATTTAAACTTAATTCTTCAACAAACTCATTGTTTTACTTTAAATTGATAATGGGAAAAAAAATAATTAAAAACTATCTACATTTGCTTAGAGAAAAGCATTTATTCTTTAATATTTTATTTGCTTTGGGGAGAGTAACAAGAGAATGAGGAAGGTAAATTTTTTTCCCTTAATTCAGAGAACCAAAACAGAATAAATGAAGAAGGCAAATTTATCCATAAAAATTTACAAAACAGGTAATAATTAAAAATTTTTACTTGTGAGTGCTCTTAGGAAAGTGGAGGGTGCCCTTAGAAACTCCGATTTTACATCCTTTATAGATACATGATGAATTTTAGATTCTTGGTCATAGCAAAATCATTATTTTTTGTAAAGAAAAAGAAGAAACAAATTATTTTTTCTTCAAAAAAAAAAAACAATGGTTTAGCTAGACCATTATTTGCCTTGAAAACAATTTGCGGGACTACGTGCTTTGTCTTTGATTTGTAATTGATTTTCTAAAACCCACATGAACTATCTAAATATTGAATTGGATATTTAATTAAATTGAACCAAAAAGATTGAGCTCGGATTGACTATGACTATTTTCAGATCGAAAATTTAATTATTATCTTAAAAATTATTTTTGCACAGCAATATCGACTTGCATTTGCATGTAAGACTATTTAAACGTTTGTGGAAAGCAATAAAATATGCATGTGAACTTAGATTAATTATACTAAATTGTGCAGCCACTATGAAGAATAATCTAAATTGGTAACTTGCACTTCTTAACTTGGTAATTCGTTTGAAGAACAACACCAGGCCCATGGGCCGATCACCATGGAAGCCGAGCTGGATTTTCAACGGAGCGGGTTTAACAGCCTGCCTAAACCAGGCCCACAACCCATTAGGACTCCTTGGGAACTTCTAAAGGGGCACAAGTTTTTTCCTAGTGAGCCCAGTGAAAACTTAATTTAAATAACAACTGTGCCATCTAAAATAAATTCCCAACTTACCCTTCTTCCCTCTCCCGCTTCCTCCATCCGTCTCGCGCGCGCAGCAGCAGGTAAAGTTAATTTTTTTTTTTTCAGCTTAAAAAATCCATTTAAATCTTCAATCTCCTTATAACATTTTGTTAATAGAGATTTAAAAGGTGATTATTTTCCATTTTTTTGTGTATTTTCATTATAAATCAAAACAAAAGAGAAATTTTTGAGTTGTGTCGAACGAGACGTCAATGGAGAATACAATGATATCGTTGGTTTCATTCGACGATCAAAACACACTTGAGGTTTGATTCTATCTTCTTTGTATTAAATTATTCGAAATATACCTTTAGATTTTGTTATTTGTTGAGTATTATGAAATTAGGGTTTTAGAAATCAGTTTTCTTGTCGATGCGGTGCGAGAACACGGGAGTTCACGTCGCGGTTCGGACTTACAGTCCGCCCAAAATAATATGGGCCGGACTTAGAGTCCGGACAAAGAGAATTTGTTCGGACTCTAAGTCCGGACAAATTTTTTTTGTCCAGACTTAGAGTCCGGACAAAGTTATCTTGTCCAGACTGTAAGTCCGGACGAAAGGAATTTGGCCAGACTTAAACTCTGGACAAATTTTTTTTGCCCGGACTTTAAGTCCGGACAGGGTACTTTTAATGATGGTTTATTTCTGTAAGAGAGTTATCAATTATTAATTATTAATATTGTTAAATTATTGAAACACAGGGTTATATTTCGACGCAGAGTAGGCAAGTCGATAATGAATTAGTTGTCGATTATGGTTTGGACTTCACAACAAATCAGGTATGATATTATGTTTAGAACCTGGTCATATTGAAATTAGAATATTTCAACTAAAAAAATGTTTCTTGTCTATTATGACTATAGATTTTTACAAATCGAGACGAACTTTGCCGGTGGGTGCGCGATAATGGAAAGAAATCAGGATTTGTCATCATGGTTTCAAAATCTGATACTGGAGGTCAATTGAATAAGGGGAGAATATGGTTTGGATGTGAACGGGGTGGACAACCAAGATTCAAGAAATTAAAAAATGATGAAGGCCACAGGGGCAGTAAAAAATGTGGATGTCCTTTTCGATTAAAGGGTCAACAGATATCATTAGCGGGGCCCGAATATAACCTGACGGTTTTATCCGGTGTTCATAATCATCCAGCAGCAGATTATTTCGAAGGCCATTCATATGCGGGAAGATTGTCTGAAACCGAGACAAATGTTGTGCTCGAAATGTCGAAGTGTCACGTAAAGCCGAAAGATATACTGACAGCACTGAAGCAAAAGGATCCACAAAACGTTTCGACAATGAAAACAATATATAATGCACGACACAAGTTAAGAGTCAATGAACAAGGTGGTCGAACGCAGATGCAACAGTTGTTACTAAAAATTTCTGAACTCAAGTATATCGAATGGCATCGAAGCAATGATCAAACAGAATCAGTAACGGATCTTTTCTGGGCTCATCATGTTGGCGTCGATCTTCTCCGAGCATTTCCAGGTGTTATTATCATGGATTGTACCTATAAAACAAACAGGTACAAATATCCTTTACTAGAGATGATTGGAGTAACCTCAACGAATATGTCATTTTGCATTGCTTTTGCCTTTCTTGAAAAAGAAAGGGAAACAAATTATTCCTGGGCACTTGACAAGTTGCGTGGACTGTTTCTGAACGATGTATATCCAAGTGTCATTGTTACAGATAGAGATCTATCGCTTGTTAATGCAGTTAAGCTGATATTCCCGCCTAGCCGGCATCTTCTTTGTAGATGGCATATAAATAAGAATGTGTTGACAAACTGCAAGAAATTGCTAGAAAAACAGAGTGAGTGGGAGAAATTTTTCTTAATGTGGAAGCTGATAATGCTATCTGATTCTCTAGATGCATACAATGCAAATCTAAGCAATCTAACAAACGATTTCCAAGGAAAACCTGAGGCAGTTGACTACATTATGAAAACATGGTTAAATCCACACAAGGAGAAGTTCGTGGCTTATTGGACAAATATGTGTCAACATCGGGACAACGTGACTAGCAACCGAGCAGAAAGTGCCCATGCAAAATTGAAGAGACAATTGCGAACTAGTCAAGGCGATTTCGAAAAGTGTTGGAGTAATATACATACATTACTTGAACTTCAACATACAGAGATTAAAGCATCTTTTCAAAAAAGTTTGACCATCGTTAAACGATGTTTTATGCTGGCAGAATTTAAGGAATTACGGGGCACAGTATCAATCCATGCAATGAATTTGATCTTAGCCGAAGTAAAGAGAACTGAGTCTGTTGGAGTCAACCCAGCTGAATGTGGTTGCATTATTCGACAAACTCACAACTTGCCATGTGCTCATGAGATTGCAATATACAAAAGAGACAACCGACCAATTCCCTTGGATTGCATTGACCAACATTGGCGGAAGCTTGATATGTCCGCGAGTAAAGCATTGGTTGTTAAAGGTGTCGGGTATCAGAAAGATGTTGAGGTTTTTATTCATAACTTTATTATGTGTGATAACGAAGAACGTACTCGAAGATTGAGGAAATTAAGGGAAATATCTACTCCAGTTTGTTCTTCATTGGCGGATCCTGTGTCCAGGGTGATCAGACATACAGTTGGCCGCAAAAGGAAACTTGATATTTCGACACGAAGGGATCCGTGTGCGTTTGAGCTAATAGCCTCCGGCTCTGATAGTGCTTCTCCAAAAATGACGGCATTGATTCCCCGCAGCGACCGTAAACCATATAAGTTAATTCCAAGAAGGCCGCATATGACCAAGGTTCACTATTATATATAACTAATTCTTCCTATATTTCACTTGAATATATTATAATTATAATTTATTTGTTCCGAACAGAAATCGAAAATTGATGCCAAGACCGCCCCCCATGAACTGCCTGCAGACCATGCGGAACAACTCCATCAAGCTCCAACTCTTGCAGATCCTGTTGAATTCTTAGCTGACACAGATCCTGCTGGTAGTATGCTCGGAAAGTCCGTACCTGAACTGGAGTTAAAACCTTGTCCCAAGCCCGATTTGAAGTTCGAAAACTCATTGCCTGGATTTATGTTACCATATATAGAAGATGTTCGCGATGTCAAGGCCGACGGAAATTGTGGTTTTAGGGTTATCGCACACAGCCTTGGTATGGGGGAAGATCAATGGATGCAAATCAGAAGAGATTTGTTGATTGAACTCGATACAAATTGCGTCTTCTACATTCCATTATTTGGGAGTATTGATCGGATTGTTGAGCTCCGAAAAGCACTTAATTATTTCCGGGACTTTCCAAAGGCCGACTATTGGATGACGATGCCGGACATGGGACATATTGTCTCTTCCCGTTATAATGTTGTTATTTTCTTCTTATCCAATGCGCAATGCCTTACTTTTTTGCCACTCAGAACTCCTTCTCCTGCCGCAAATATCCAACGGAAAGAAGTGACAATGGCATTCGTTGCGGACTGTCACTTTGTACATGTAAGCACAATTCATTGTTGTTAAAATTAGTTTGATTTAACTAATAATATGCTTATATATGGTTATAATATCTTTACTATTAGGTGTCATTGAAAGAACTTCATCCCATCCCTCAAATTGCATTGAATTGGCACCGACACCATGATCCCATTGCACAAGGATGGGAGGTACCGTACTTAGCACGGATTGATCAGTTCAAAGGGATTGTACCATCTTCGGTTGCTACACAAGATGTTATTGAGTTGTAATTAAGTTTTGTTACTCGCAGACGAGTTAATTTTGGGTTTTAATTTGATGTATCCGTGTATCAGTGTGTTAGTTAACTACTGTATCATTGTTGTGAAATTAACCATATTTTGTAGATATTTGTATAATTAAAGTGGTGTTACATTGGGTCGAGTAATGATTTACCAATTTTTTATGTGTTATATTGGGTAACATAGCGGGTTCTGACCACGGGTATCGTTCGGACTGTCAGTCCGAACGAAACCCAGCTGTTCGGACTGACAGTCCGAACAGCAGAATTTCGTTCGGACTGACAGTCCGAACGAAATTCTGTTGTTCGGACTGTCAGTCCGAACAGCGGGGTTTCGTTCGGACTGACAGTCCGAACGATACCCGTTCGTTCAGACTGGCATCCCGAACAGTGGTCATCAGCCCGTTTCTGAATATTCTAGTCGTTAATTGATTTATTTAGTTGTAATGAAAGTATTTAAATATTATTATTGGAATTTAGGCATGGAAGCAAGTAAGTATACAATGAAATACCGAAACACATCACCAACCCATTGATACACTGATACATCAATCACTGCAACACAATGATACACCTACACACAATTATTTAACCGATATTATGATATAATGGAACATGGCAACTCCGATACAATGATATGTCGAAACAACTCTTATACAAAGAAAAAGTGTTTATATTAAAACGAGAAAAAACGAAAAAGAGAGAGCATTACATAGGAAAAAAACCATTAATTTAACGTCACTTGATATGTTTGCAAGAAATAATTTTACACCAAGACCTTCATGTTACATACATTATCCATATCATTACATAACTTGTGCAATGATCACTGTCTCCTTGTTTTTCTCGGGGGATTACGTCTGCTTCTGGTTCGAGTCATAATTGCCGTATCGGGTGCATTAGGAGTGGATTGATCTGGTGTTGGTTCCTCAGTTTGCTCTTGTGGTGCTTCTTCTGGCTGAGTGCAACCGGTTAGCACGGCGTTGATCTTCGCAAGTGCAGTAAATAACAATCCAGATCGCTTCTTGAATGCCTTATCCCCTTGCGCAAGTAATGGATCTATTATTTCTTTTATGCGTGTATATCTCTGTTATATTAGTGGACGGGAAAACAATAAGCAGCAGAAAAACTGGTTAACCGTATTGAACATTAAAGTATGAAGATATATGGTTATTACCTCATCATCGACATTTGCCCGGGTTGCTTGATTTCCTTCCTCTGCTGGGGGTTCATCTGGTGCTACTCCAAGGAAGCGCTGTGAAACTTTAGAGAACCAAGAAATATAATCTGACGTGCAATCAGATGGGTAGTCAGCAATAGACCCACGGTGCTCCAGATATAATACGTGATCATACCAATTTATCCACATCTCCTCAATGTGCGTGTACTTTACCACATAACTATTGGCTGTTATACCCCGTGCTTCACGTAACGCAGAGAATGGTGGAGGTGGAATATACTGTTGACGACCAAACTGCCTTAGTACACGCACTGGATGATACGGCTCAATCACGCTGAAAATCTTCAACGTACCCATGAAAAATGTAATTTCTCTGAATGGATATTTCTCTCTATAATTCCGATATGGATCCCAATCAACCTGCATGTACGTTGGATACAAAGAAATACATTAGTTACTGTTACAAAACATGCAAAGTAAACAAGAATATGGAAAAGGGGGAAATATTACCTGGTTGCCTGTGAGTTTATCTAGGCTTGACCGAATAGACTGCACATGTGATTGGGAGATATTGTGATCCCGTCTGCTCTTCCAGCGATAAGCAAGTGGTTCACCGGTGGTAAAAGATAGGTTCGAGACCGGCATAAAACTTGGGAAATGAGCAAATATCCAAGCCTGTAGTAGTGTCAAATACCCCGCAATCTGAGCAACGTTAGCTCGGGAAGCAAGCCCGAGCTGCCTATATAACCATGCAAGAGCACCAGCACCCCATGCGAACGTTTGAACTTCTTCGAGATCATGCAGCAATGGTAAGTAATCAATGGAAACTCTCGTACAACTCTTGTCCGTGAAGAGCGTGCAACCAAGAAGATAAAGTAAATAAGCCCTTGCAGCACACCGAATCCTATGTTCGGTGTCAGTATCGTCAACCCCGCAGAATTTTTCTCGTAACCAATCTAGTCGAACCGATGCACCGCCTTTGGTATTGAGCTCATTCCACGCTTCATCATAACTGACGCCCAAGGAATGAGTTATCGTATCAGCAGCTTTACGTGAAGCTGCTGATACTTGTTGGCAGACGGACTTTCCAACAACAGGTAAGTCAAGCAAACATGAAATATCATCCAACGTGATCGTCATCTCACCAAATGGCATATGAAATGTGTTTGTTTCAGGATGCCATCTCTCAATAAATGCACTAACCTCAACAGCGCTAA